>PQWD01010930.1:0-37758 GCA_019425675.1 Leucinodes orbonalis
TTTTTCACTTTGTGAGTGTTAGTTTTGTCGTTAGGTTAGGACATTGCAGGTATAGGCTTCACCTCCAAATCACTTTTCTCTAAAAGAAGACGATTCCGTGCCTTCGGAGGGCACGTTTAGCCGTCGCGTCACGGCGCCTTCGAATTGTCGTTAATCAAAAACCGCGTCAAAGGCCGTGAAGCGGTTTCAAAACTCTGAAACAGTGACTGTGTGGGGTCCACTCGCTAAGAAAAAGAACAAGAATTTGTCTTTAAAAAAACCTACACGATTAAAAAAAACAAGAGTAACATACTCGAATCCGCGCACTGCGAAAAAAACGCGAGTCGATTTTGCAGAAATATTTCACCGAAACATAATCGCAGTGCGCGCATAGGTTACTTTAAAAAACATTAGTATTTTTGTAAAATAAGATAAAATATAATTAACGTACTTGGAGTGGATAGGTGCCACAAAAAAAAAACTAAGTACCTATTTAATTATTACAAAAAAAAAATGCGCCTTTGCTGGCTTTTTCGGGCATTCTGACATGATGATTTCCCAGTAAACCTTCTGTTCTTTTTTTTTGGCTTCGTGGGGGGGCCTGGAGTGGGCCCTAAGCTATGTGCTTAATTTGCTTAAGGTTAATCAGGACTGCTTTTATATTCAAATAGCTTACAAAAAGCACTAATCGACAAAAAATATACAAAAATATATAAAAATCAATTAAAATACTAAACTAAAAAATATTGATGCTTTGAAAAAAAGCGCTTCATGGTTTGGCCTGTTGAGAAGAAGCACCGAAAACTCAATAGTGTACCCTTTTTAAAAATAATTACTTAATGTAACAATATATCATAAACACTGATATAGCTGAGCAGTTTAAGACCACGGATTTTTATCACATAAATATTCGTCAATAGTGTAGTACCCTTTTTTAAAAGGTGTTGTTTGATTCTAAGTTTAAACATATGAAAGGGCAACTCTACAATATTTTGCGGTACCTTATTGAAAAACTTTATACATCTTCCTCTAAAAGATTTACCTATTTTAAGTACCCATTGCAGCTTGAATGCTAAATTGCCTAGAAAGGCAGTGGTCACTACTCACTTGATCATTATTTAGAGTAATATTGGTCTCGACCTCCTTACATTTAAAATCCTCCTAAGGGCACGTTAGCTGTCGGTCCCGGCTACATCGGATGGTCGTCTATCGACTACATCTAGATTGTAGCCGGTTGGTGTTATCACACCCACCATCCACCTTGGCTCTCTTGGTGGGCCACTACACTATATTTATAAGAGGAAACTTTGTTTGGTTGTAATGAATTAGGCTCAAAAACTACTGGGACCGATTTTAAAATTCTTTCACCATTCGAAAGCTAAATTAATCCCGCATAACATAGGCTAAATTTATTTTGAAAAAAAAAATAGGTTCCGTAAGATTTTTGGGTTTTTTCGGACAAAAAGGAAAAAAACTACCAGAAAAGTTGCTTTTTGCGTATTCTGCCTAAACTATAAAAGATTGAACTATAAAATGTTCTAACTAAGTGTAGATCTCATTAATATCTACAAAAAAGTCGCGACACACTATACTACCTATGTGGTGAAGCACAACAACCATTTTTTTATTTAAAAAATTGAATTTTTTGGCTACATTAAAACGCGTTTATTTTACTCATTGCTACTAATCCTTAACAAAATAAATTATTTCATCACTAAGAAAAGTTTACGTAGATAATATTGTGTCTTTGAATGATTAAAATTGGACGTTTGGTTTTCAAGTTATGGCGAAATTAAAATATTATTCTGCTGCACGGCCGTCCCGTTGCAAAGTGGGCGTCGCATTGGCGGGGGTGCGCATGCGGGGGGTATATTATCCAATTTAAATATTTAAATACAACAATATTTATGAATAAAGATCTAAGTATGTTCTTTACAGCATATATTTAAAATGAACATTTTCGAAGATATTAAATATATAAAATTGCGGTGCGTAGCTGTTTTGCGTTGTTTGCGCGATACCGGCCGACGGGGAAGCCGGGAGTGTGCCTTTTACGATCAACATTGCACCCGTGCGAAGCAGGGGCGGGTCGCTAGTAAATAAATAATAATGAATAAATATCCATAGACATTCACACAGCGCCATCTAGCCCCAAGTTAAGCGTGAAGCCTGTATTATGGGTACCAAACAAAGGATAAACATACTTATATATTTTTTTTTGTAAATACATACAATATTATACATAGAAAACACCCAGACCATTACAAACAGACACGTTCATGCACACAAATGTTTGTACTGGCCGGGGATCGAACCGGAACCTTGGTGTGGGCAGTCGACCTCTCAACCGCAACACCAAATGGGTAGTCAAATCTCCATAGCTAATTGTGCGAGAAGGCTTGTGCTCTGCAGTCGCGCTCATATCTGTGATGATGATTTGCTAGCTTCTTCTACGTGTCGCATCTAAATACACCATCTAGCCTTCTCCGTTTTTTGCAGACCTAACGAGTTCTGACACTGAGACTGTATGTGTTAGGGCCACCTTTAGCGCCCATCTACACCAAGGTTCGAGTTCTACTCCAGACTGACACTAACTAATGGGTGCCCTTAGCTGTTGTCTATTTTTTTCGCTGAAATCCGTCTGCACTCTTAAATTCACTCTTCTTGCTGCAAATCATGAATTACCAAATTTATATTCGCTCTAGAAAAAGTCATATCATAAACGTTTTACGATAGCGTAATGTTAGTTTATTAGCCCTACGAAATGTACAGTACTGATTTCCACAATGTCAGCACTCAGCAGCGTTGTGTAAATCAGTAGTAGGTACTCCTTGAAGGTGGTACAGGTATATGCGCCGACATACATCAGAGGCGTGGTCCAGTAGCGTGGTCGTCTTATTCTTCAAGAAGGGTGACAGATCTCAGGTCTTGAAGAATGATAGTTGTTTCCAGAGTTGTAACGAATCGTCTCGCCATTAGACTTCGACGAATTTGAACAACCGGAGCAGGCCCAGCCTGAATTTCGAAAAACTACACCACCGTGGACCACATCCATACTGTTCGGCAGCTTATACAAGACCGAAGATATAACCCGCCGCTGTGTATGGCAGTTGTGTGGCTGTATGTGGACTACGAGAAAGGCTTCGACTCTATCGAAACCTGGGCTGTTCTGAATGCTCAGCAGCGACGCGGTATCAACTGGCGATATATCGAGGTGATGAAGTGTCTCTCCAACGCAGTGACGATGACCGTTCAGATCCAAGACCAACAAGACCTATCCAATTGCGTCGTGGTGTAAGACAGGGGGATGTTATTTCCCCGAAACTGTTCATAAACGCATTAGAGGATGTCTTTAAGACCCTGGGCTGGTCTGAACGAGGCATCAATTTCAATGCAGAGTATATTTGTAATTTTTCGTTTTGCTGACGATATCGTCATCGTGGTAGAGTCATCGGAAGAGCTTGCTAAGATGCTGAACAGCCTTAATGAATCTTCCCGACGAGTTGGGCTTGGCATGAATTTGGACAAGACGAAAGTCATGTTCAACAGTCGTGTCATGCCACAACCGATATGCGATAAGAGAACTAAAGTTACCGATATAGTCCGCCGGATCAACAAGTTGGAGTATTAGTGGGCTTGTCGTGTATGTCACAGAACCAATGGCCGTTGGAGCAGACGAGTTCTGGAGTGGAGACCGCGTCTTGGCAAGCGTAGCGTAGCGTAACGCCCTCCGGCCCGATGGACCGACGACTTGCGAAAGGTCGTTGGTGGAGGCTGGATGAGGAAAGCGGAGGACCGGTATATCGGGCGTAAAATGGCGGAGACCTATATTCATTAGTAGACTGCGATAGGTTGCAGAGAGAGAGAGTTCAGACAATGTAACTGAAACTAATCGTAGCAAAAACATTCTGAACCTGCCAAATCTTGATTAATTTCAATGATTTTCAGAGTTCAAAAGTAAAGTTACACCAATAAAATTTGTAAATACAAAGGCATTGTTTATCCGTATTACACGAGGTACAACACAATAACGTCATCCACCCGCAACGCCCTAAGCCGAGGTTCGAGTCCCGTTCGGGGACGCCCTTAGGCTCGTTGTGTAAATTTTAAGGCTGAGAGCCATCTGCGCTCGCCACTTGCCCGGTGAAGCTGTAAAAGCCATCTGGCCAACAGCAGTAGTCAGTTCGAAAAAAAAAAAAAAAAGAAACAATGACGTCAGTGACAGTTAGGGCCACGCGATGAGGTCTGTTCGAAGGACTTGATTTTGCAAGAAATAAAATTTGCGTTATTTCAAACCAAATTTCTAATATGAAATATCATTTAAGGACACTTTATGCAAACTGTTAAAATTATCATACTACATAGTGACCGCTTTACATAATATACCAAAGAGGAGCTAAATAAAATTACTGAATCACTTGTATATCGTAGGCTTTACCAATAGATTCCATTTAAATCCGTGATTCAGAACGTATGTTTATATTTCTAATTCCTTATTTCCTGTGATTCTTTTCCATTATGTTATAAATATCGTAGATTCTCGTTTTAAAACCTTGTGAAGCCTTTCAAAATGGGTATGTTTAATGTTTTTCATTTTTAGCTTTATCAACACTATTATTGCTCAAAGATAATGTTTAATTGCAACCGGTTCACGTCAAACATTTTATCTTCGCGTCTGTCAGTCACGGCAAATTTTGCGTTCACTTCCTTTTGAGAATACCTAGTTTTTATAAAAAATGAATAAAATAGGCCTTATCACGAGGAACTTTGCGAGTTCTTCAGCATCTTATAATCCAATTAAGAGTGTCACCGTTGTTGGCGGAGGCTTGATGGGCTCTGGCATTGCCCAGGTAAGTTTGATTTGGAATTTGACCTTTGGCTTAATCCTTCCGACATCCTTATCATGAACTATGAATTTATTGTTTAAACTTTGGTATGACTGCATTGACTGCTTTCATAGGCTTATCCCTGCTTGCATTTTTTATAAAAAGTGCAAATAATTGTTTTCTGAAACAGTATTCATATCTTTAATTTCTGTAGGTTGCAGCTCAAGCAGGTCAGAATGTTACTCTTATTGATATCAAGCCAGAAATGCTGGAAAATGCACAGAAATCCATCCAAAACAATCTAGTGCGTGTGGCTAAGAAACTGTATAAAGATGACAAAGTTAAAATTGAGTCCTTTGTTAGTGATGCCGCTAAGAGAATTAAGGTGTCCACAAAACTTGAAGATGGTGCAAACTCAGACTTGATCATTGAAGCAATTGTTGAAAAATTGGAAGCAAAACAAGACCTCTTTAATAAGCTGGATAAGGTAAATTTATAATATGATAATTAAAAAAGACATTCCTTACAAGTTTATGACACTTTTAATACAACACAGCCCATTGTTTCACTGATGGATTTGAAATTGTTAAGTATGGAACTATTGTATGCTTATAAAACAAAATAAGTAACTTAACATATGACTGTACTGACCTTGTCTAAGGTCGTAAGATCATAAAAAAGGCATAGTGCAGTGTTGAATATTAATGACTAAATTATTATTTTTAAAAATTTTCAAATATACCTAATAAATAATGCCTTACTTAACCTTTGACATGCTGGGAATATGCATTGTTAAAAATAATTTTGATAATAGTAATTATTCTAAAATAAAAACATTTAGGGAGCTGGTAAGCTAATAATTACTTGAATACTTAATAAAAGTACCTAATTTGACAACCCATGTGGCGTTGCGGTTGAGATGTCGGCTGCAACACCTAGGGTTCCGGATTCGATCCCCAGGCAGTACAAACATTTGTGTGCATGAACATGTGTGTTTGTAATGGTCTGGGTGTTTTCTAAGTATAATATGTATGTATTTACAAAAAAAAAGTTGATAAGTATTTTTATCCATTGTTTAGTACCCAAAATACAGGCTTCAAGCTTAACTTGGGGCTAGATGGTGCTGTGTGAATGTCAGTGGATATTTAATATTATTATAAATTGACTTTGGCTTACAGCCCGATCTCCCAGTAGTTCTATAACTGCAGTGTGGGAAGGCCTGTTGACTGCAATGGATTGTTATAGGCTGATGATGTTAATGAAGTGGTGGTTTGTTCCATAATGAATTTTAGGATTTATAACTAGGTTTCCTCATTCTGCATTTAACTTGTATAACACAAATATGGTATATTTCACAACTTCCAAAGAAGATCAAATTATTTTATTTTATTTTATTTTAACAGGGTGGCTTACAGCTATAGTTACAATATACATATAAATAAAGATAACAATAAAGAGCCAATAACAAACCCCCACAGGTAATGTTTAAATAAACAAAATAAGCAGTCAAATCAAACAATAAAAATATAGTTGTAAATGCCTCAGCTAATATATATACACATCACATACATATACATATATATATTCAAATACTTGCTAAAATACAAATATACCTATATACTCCAAAATATACATACATACACATTTCAATAATATACTTATACCATTTTATCTTAACATATATACTTATTAATATTTTAAACAATGTGGTTAATTTAATTATTTGTCATCATATCATACAGTATCCTGAGATAAAACTGAAACTGGCAGAAATGATATGAAAATGAAATGAAAAGTGTTTATTCAGTTTAGGTCCTTAAAGAATTCTTATGAATGTCAAATGAAGCTACCACTGGTTCGGGAGGTAGTTTTCCACTGAGAAGAAACCAGCAAGTAACTCAGTAGTTACTCTTTTCAAAAAAAAATTGTGTTTAATACAGAATCATTTGTAATCAAAATAATTATATAAAGCAAATTAATTTTTTATCATATTAAGTATTGGTAAAAATATAATAATCTACAAAAGTACTATACACAGTACAGAATAAAATCTAGCAGAAAAAACGCGAAGACCAATGATGAAAAAAGGTTGGTCCCAAAAAGCTGTTTTTGTTTATAGTTTTTGACGTAAATTTGCGAATCGTTGAGATTTTTGAACATATTCTATGGAAAGAAGTCTTCTATTCTTCTTTCTATCTATGCCCATCGTGTTTTTTCTGCTAGATTTTTCTGCCAGTTTCTGCCTCATATCCTGAGACTATGATGGCAATTTGATCTTAAGGTGCATTCTGCTTAAAAAAAATAGTGTTTGGCAATTGGCACATTTCTTATAACCAATGTTTGCCAGTATATGAGTTAATTAGATGTTTTATTTTTATTACATATGCAGCTGTTTCTGTCCAAATTGTGTGTTCCCAAAGTACCCCACCATTTGGGAGGTAAGCTGGTAATGCTATGGCAGTTATTCATTGCAGTTATAGGGCATTATGCTGGCAGGTATAATAATATAAACGTTTATTTAGTGTTTTTTTCATAGGTACATGTACATATAAAAGAAATCAATTATAAGTACTTAGACTAATAATATGAAGTTAAACAATCAACAATAACACTAAATTGGTCGCCACTCAGCTTATGATGTAGAGGTGCCTGCAAGACAACTCTACGCTGTTCTTCCTTGGAAACCAGTACAATTTCAAGAACATAATTGTGCGCGCAGCGCAATCATCAGACCTACATTGTAAATATTTTATATAAGTATAAATTCAGAATTTACTTATAACTCAAATGTATACTGCTGGTCCACATTGAAAGAAATAGTTGAAGTCAGTTAAAGTGTTTGACCATTTATAAAAATATTAAAATGCGTATTATATCAGGCAATCCATGGTCTAATGTTCGAGATGTCAGCTATTAGAGTAGACCAACAGTTCTTAGTTTGATCCATGTGCAGTACAAAATTGTGTGTGCATTAACATGTCTGTTTGTATTGATCTGGGTGTTTTATATTTATTATATTATGTATTATTTATAAAAAACACTTAACCCTTTCGCTCCTAGTAAACCAGACATAGAATTAGTATTATTATTTATATTATTTATTTATACACAAACAGCATTACATGTAAATACAATTAAACATTGAATGTGTTTAGAGGTTTCGGGATACTGCAACACCGACAAGCAGTGATACAGCATGATTATGAAACCAGTATATACATAATGAAAGAAGTTGTGCAAAGCTAAGTTATAAAAGTTGATATAACTGCTAACAGATTAACAATATACATGAAAATATAAATAATAGATACAATTAATTTATAACCTAATTATAGAGCTCTTCCATTGGTGACAGTCGAATTGCAGATGCAGGAGCCTCGGTATCATTTGTTGAGAGGCAGTTATATTCCCGACATATTCTGTTTAAGGGGTGTATGAAATGATACATGTTATTGCACAGGGACACAGTGAACAGTCGATCAAGCCTTGAAGATCGATTAGGGACTCGAAAACAGTATATCAGACACCAGAGTGGTGGACATAATAGAGTTAAAGATTTTATGTAGGCAGCTTAGATCATGAAGTTTACGACGCGCTTTCAGGGGTTTTCATCTTGAAGTGACGAAGGCGGCCACTCATATGACGTAACTCACGTTTCAGTCCCGACCTAATTACCTAACACTCTGAGGAACGTCTCTGAAACTGACTCAAGTATCAGTAAAATTATATTACTGTGGCGACCATACAACATATTACCATACACATTAAAGCATACAATAGCAGTCAAAATGTTAAGTGATAAAAGACTGTGAGAAAACTTCTCACTAACAATAGATTTTCTATAGTTTTTTCCATAATTAGGAGACACAAGATGTTTCGTACATGACTAGGCCCTTTAGGAAAATTATTATTACCTTTAATACTAATGTTTAATTTAATTTTCCAGTTGGCCCCGCCACACACCATTTTGGCAACAAATACCTCATCAATATCAATTAATGAAATTGGACAAGGCATCCAAAGGAAAGATAAGTATGTATTCTGAAAATCAATGGTTATGTGCCTTTTTAATTAGTAAAAATAAAAAACTTGGGCTTCAATATTTTGATGTTTTTAACCATGAACTGTAAAACCATGTTAGAAGAAAAAAATAATAAAATGAAGATATTAATTGTTCCAGATTTGGGGGTCTGCACTTCTTTAATCCAGTGCCAGTTATGCGTCTTCTAGAGGTGGTGAAAGGTGACCACATCTCTGATGACACCTACGCGGCGATGATGGAGTGGGGCAAATCCGTGGGGAAGACGTGCATCACATGCAAGGATACACCTGGATTTGTTGTGAACAGGCTCCTTGGACCCTACAGCGCTGAGGCTCTCAGGATGTATGAACGAGGTGAGTTGGTAACATTATTGAATTTGGTGGAGAGTCAAGCACAGCTAGATTGGTTTGTTTTATAGTTTTTAAAATAAATAATGAGATTTATATAAAACTTAATCCTAACCACCAGAGACGCCTTAAAGCGTCACAAACAATAGAATTTCCATTTGTATGAAATTCTGGCAGAAAAAAATGGATCAACATCCTCATGTCTTATTTATATACACAATAGGATATATATATGTAATGGGTTTTTCGGATTATGTAGGCATTTCTAGTGTGCGTTGACTTCAAACTTTCTGTGATCTTTATCATTCTGAAGGAATATGGTGGATTGTTTCTTGCTTCGTATACATAACATATGCTGAATGTAAGTAATTTTGCTCTTGCTTCATCTCATGTATACAATATTGTATGGGTAAAAGCATCTTATATTCCATACTCAATGGTGTTTTAATTTCATTGTTTGGATGATATTTTAAGTTTTAACTGAAATTTTTTTGAACGAATCCCCCCTTTTTCTCACAATATTTTTTCCCCTGGTCAAGTGGCTCTGGCATTTTTGATTTGGTATCTTATCTTAGTTTTAACATTATATGTAGTCATATATATTTATAACTGTACAAAGTTCTTGGTATAATTATAATGTAAAGTAGTAATTATAAATTTCGACCACCAGGTGACGCTAGTAAAGAGGACATCGACATCGGAATGAAGCTTAGGCGCAGGCTACCCTATGGGCCCGATCGAGCTTGCCGACTATACGGGCCTAGACACGAACAAGTTCGTGTTGCAAGTGCTCTACGAGAAAACCGGGAACCCGGTGTTCAAGCCTATCCCACTGCTGGACAAGATGGTAGCCGAGGGAAAGCTGGGCATCAAGACTGGGGAAGGCTTTTACAAGTATAATAAGAAGAGCAACTTGTAGACTGAAACTATCGAATTTATTCATAATTTTGAAACGGAAAAATGCAAATTAATTTTGAACTTGAGGATATTGTGTTATTCAAATTCAAATTCAAAATTCTTTATTCAAATTAGGCTTACAAAAAGCACTTATGAACGTCAAAAAATATACAAAAATATAATAAAAAACAATTAAAAATACTAAACTAAAATATGAATTTTGATGCTTTGAAAAAAAAGCGCTTCAGTGGATTGGCCTGTTGAGAAAGAAGCACCCAAGAAAATTCAACAGTGTAGCCTTTTTTAAAAACAATTACTTAATGTAACAATATATAATAAACACTGAAATAGCTGAGCAATTTAAGACCAAGGATTTTTATCACATAAATATTCGTCAATAGTGTAGTACCCTTTTTTAGAAAGGTGGTTTTTTATTCTAGCTTTAAACATGTGTAAAGGTAACTCGGCAATATTCTGCGGTACCTTATTGAAAACTTTATACATCTTCCTATAAAAGATTTACCTACTTTAGTTAGTCTCAAGTCCGGAACAGCAATTTTTTTCTATTCCTAGTATTAAAATTGTGTGAGTCACAATTTATTTATTCATAATTTTGAAACGGAAAAATGCAAAATAATTTTGAACTTGAGGATATTGTGTTAAGGTTGAAATACAGGGAAATATATAACTGTCAATGATAAATGTATAAAATGCACACTTTTTTATGTATATATTACTGAAATATGTATGTGCTAACAATTTCATAAATCCATTTAAATGTATTATATGTAACATTAAAGAGACCGACAACAACTCTAATGGCTTAATAACAAGAAATTGTGTTAAAAGTTTATGTGCAATAATTTGAAACCAGTATCGATTCAAAATACATTGCTACCGATTTATATTATAAGATTAAATCTTGTTATATATTTACCATAATATATTTTTTGAATAAATCATTTTGTTTTGATATAATTTTACTTTATTTTATTTTTGTCTTATTCCTGTTGCAAACCTAATTTATAGTCACTAGCTATCCGGTTTAAAATTCGCCTAGTTTTAATCTATTACATATAAATAAAATTAATCTCTTTGTAATGTTGAAATAACAATATTTTCTTTATGCATACGAATATATTTACGGTACATATGCCAAAATAGCAATTATATTTTTTTTGTCTGTCTGTTTGTTCTGGGTAATCTCTGATTTGGGCGAGAGTTTATGACAGTTGATGTAATAAGGAAAAACATAGGCAAGTTTTATTTTAGAAAAACTTTACTTTTGGAAAATAAAACAACGTAACGCGCGGCGGCTGCGTGTCGCGTGACTGAACGAAGCGATTTCAGGTTATGTTTTTTGCGGTAGAATATATTTAATACCGCGGGGAACTGCTTGTTTCATGTAAGGTTCTAATGAATAGCGCAAGATCATTGTTATAATTAAAAAGAAAGAATAAAAATACATTTATTACATCTAAACATCGTATACTTCACATGAGACAAAACAATAAACATAACACACAATTTAATTATACATAGGTAATTATACACGATACATCATTTATGCTCCTTGCCTTGCATTACAAAGTGTAACGATCTACGACGTTTAGACATTGGACCCACTCAGCATAAGCCAGGAGCCTCTACGAGAGGGCCCTGATTTTCAGTGAGCCCGGCTGGGTAGGCGCACGGATAGCACTAAGACCGACCGTGCGCCTATTAATTCGAAGATTTCCTAATTATTCGAAGACAGCTTCAGAAATGTTCATGTATAAAATGATTAAACCAGTAGACGTTAAGTAATTTTAGGTGTTAAGTAATTTTTTCTCATATGAAAATTTGAGGTACCCGTTTATTGTATATTAATTTCATGAAAAAGTTGAAAATTTTCAAATATAGAATTAGAGGTACTTAATAAATAATAGAGATAACGATAGGTTAATAGTTGCATCGTTATTGGTTTGCTGGAAGGATACTCCGCAATAATATGGTGAAACCACAGGACATCAGATATACATTAGACTGGACAAGCCGAAGTTTATACGCAGTCCCATGTCGCAATTTCTTTTCGGTTCATACCTTGAAAAGTTATTATATTTCTTGAAATTTACGACTCATTCCGATGATGGCATGTTACAATGCACAGGATGGCCATTTGAAAATCGGTATTCTTCTATATTCGTGCGTCTTGACTCGTCCACAGAGCGTAAACTGGCACCATGTATGCTCGTTGAGCTTACAGTTGTCGCACTTTAAACGCGGCTTGCCCATCTCCTGTATTGGGAAATCTGTGGGTGAAACTAATACTAAATTCATAGACATTTCATTATATTTTTTTTAGTATACCAGTTTCAAAAGCAGTGGCGTGCCCAAAGATATGAGCGGGTATGCAAAGTGAATGATACGATTATTAAAGCTTACTATGAGTTCTATTTCTTAAAAAAATACTGTTGTTGACTACAGATTGTATATCGTTTAAAAGATGTAGAGCAACCAAGGAGAGATCTTATGATCGCGATTTTCGGTTTGTCGAGGAAAACAGGGTATACACTGTTTATTTGCATATATGGAGTGCACGCCACTGTTCAAAACCACTTTTGGAACCACTTCCGTCTAACTTCTAGACCTGTTTCACTAGGATCTAGTTCAATTACACAGCACTTATTTCTTATTGACGTCATTTGTCAATTCAAATTGCTGATAAGATTAAAAATTGTTAGTTTATTTATGTATTGAAAATAAAGTTTGTACTTGCGTATCAGGAATACCTAATCATCAAGTTAAGATTGTGCCTACCTACCTAGTGAAAAGATAAGTTTACATTTTGTTTGCATGTTTTGCAGCTTTGAGAAGGGATTACTGTCCGTTTTATTACTATTTAATTGCGTTTCGGAATGACATAACATGGATTTAGCTACTTATCTACCTGTGAAATTATTATACATCGTCATCAGCTCATTAAACGTCCCCACCGAGGGGCACGAGCCTACCCGTATAGGGTGATTAGGCCTTAGTCGTCCACGCGGACCCAGTGCGGGTTGGACAACCTTTGAATCTCTTTGTAGGCGTGCGCAGGTTTCCTCACGATGTTTTCCTTCACGTAAGAGCGTCGGATAACGTACATATAATTTTTGAAAATTCGAAAACACATTGGTACGTGGTGAAATTTGAACCTCATCCCTCCCGGTAGAGGGCAACAGTCCACACAATTGAGCCACCGACTCTAATTATTATTAATAAATGATTATATTATTATTATTGAATTATATGTTTTATAATTATATTAATAATATAATCATTTATTCATCCTTCAATATGATAACAGTACAGTATTTCATAAACAATAGGTATGTTACAGGGATGCGTGTGCGCACGATATAGACACGGGCATGCGGCTAGGGGCGGGGCTTCCGATGGGCCCGCTCGAGTTAGCCGACTACACGGGCCTCGACACCAAACGACACGTCCTAGACACCCTTTACGCGAAAACCAAGCATCCTGTGTTCAAACCGATATCAGTATTGAGAAATTGGTCGAGGACGGCAAGTTTGGACGCAAAAACCGGAGAGGGATATATAAATATTGAAAATGTAAATTAATTATGTGGTGCTTATAAAATTAATACATAAACTGTTCAAGGATTTATTATTATTAGAGTACCTAGCTAATCCTTGACAAGTTTTTTTCTAATACAATGTATATTAAGTATATTTATATTTCATATATTTATATATTATGTAACACTTGTACATACTATAAATGTTAATTGAGTTCAATTTATTATAAATAAATAATAATAAATATCCACTGACATTCACACAGCGCCATCTAGCCCCAAGTTAAGCGTGAAGCCTGTATTATGGGTACTAAACAACGGATAAATATACTTATATACATTTTTTTTGTTAATACATACATATTATACATAGAAAACACCCAGACACAAACAGACATGTTCATGCACACAAATGTTTGTACTGCCCGGGGATCGAACCCGGAACCCTTGGTGTTGCAGCCGACCTCTCAACCGCAACACCAAATGGGTCGCATTATAAAAATAAATTGCTTAGATCATGTTTTTTTAATACTGAACTAGCTATGTTTTATATATTTATGACAATAGAACAGCGAGAATTCTAAGGAAATTCATACAATCTTGTTACCTGGAACAAACATGAATGGTTGCTGATATTAAACCTGGCGGTTTGATAATGGGACTTCCCTTAGTTTTTTCTCGTGATAAGCATTATTGGTTGTAAATTGATAATATATCCTTTCAACGGCTTTGTCTCCAAAGGAGTAGATAATGATACAATGATAGGGTCGTTACAACGCAAAGGACATCTTCCAGACTTTACGAACAATGTATTTAACAGCGTGACTAGAATTTAGCAGAGACAGGCTCTTATGACATCAAATAAAAATATGTTTTTTCAATTTAGGTCCGTAAATAACACTTATGAATGTTTTATTTGATTCTACTGGTTTGGACTGTTGTTATCTACTGAGAAGAATCCAGCAATAAACTCAGTAGTTACTCTTTTCAAAAAAGTTTGTAAATGTTTACAATATATTTGTTATAAAATTAATCAAAAGTTCCTATGAACAATCCAAATACCAATACTTATTTATGATATCTTTTACTACCCTTAACAACATTTTCTATGAAAGTGTGGTCTTGTGTGATGTGAGTGATTGAATTCAAACCTTGATCGAGCATTTTAGTCTCATTTGATGTTAGTCTCGCAAATGCGAATATCGCATCGACACGCGTTGACAGATAAATTATATCTTGATATATGTGCCGATAAGATTAACAACCGCTATTCTATTTAGAATTATACTTACTACAATTGATAATTCAGTATCACAGTGTCCACGAATTGGCCACAGACATATTTTTTTCTCGAATAAGAGTAAAAAGTACGATAATCCATTTATTTGATAATTACCGCCATTTTTTGTGTCATTTTCAAATTGATGTAACCGTTTTAATGGATGTTTGTGTTGTGACAGTGATTTCATAAAATACTCACAATTGGAAAATATTTTTCTTGTGTGATTGGTTACCGATAAAAACCAGCGACCCTGTGAATAGTGACCCAAGATATCGGTCACTCTACTCATGCTCTAAGCATTGCAAAAAAAAAAAAAATATCCACTGACATTTACACACCTCCATCTAGCCACATATTAAGCGGGAACCTTGTAGTAAGGGTACTAAGTAACTGATAAACATACTTACTTATATTTTTTTGTTGTATGTACATACATTGTATATAGAAACACCCAGACCATTACAAACAGACATGTTCATAATACCCGAGATATTTGTGTGCCGGACTTATTTCGGGACGTGTGCGTTAATGCATATAATTATATAATTGTAAAGATTATATTTCCACAGACTAAAAAGTGCGTCACAGATAGTCTGTCGTTTGTGCTGCCCCTTAAGCAAATAATGCAGGTATATTCCTTGCACTCTCCCGATAAACTAGGTGGTAGGCTCGATACCGAGTCGTATAGGTAGTATTAAATAAATAAATATCCACTGGCATTCACACAGCGCAATCTAACCCCAAGTGTTAAGTGTGAAGCCTGTATTATGAGTACTAAACAACGGATAAACAGACTTATATATATATTTTTGTAAATACAAACATAATATACTTAGAAAACACCCAGACCATTACAAAAGGACATGTTCATGCACACAAATGTGTATGCCCGGGGATCGAACACGGAGTCAGTGGCAAGCACTCTATATATGCAAATAAGCAGTGCATACACTGTGCGTCCAGACAACCTGGAAAATTGCCAAAACTGCCAACACATGAAATAATTCCCACTTAATCGCCCATTTTCCCCTACAGATTTGAAACCATATGCGATATACTGTCATCAACAGCACTAAATTTGTCAAAAATGAAAATTATTTATTTTGCGAATAGTGTCACTCACTTTGCATACCCCCGTCATAATTTCTGTGTACTGCCCGAAACCCTTGGTCTACAACAGCTGACGTCTCAACCATTCCACCAATCGTTGAAATGGATTTTGACGTTTTTGCAGGCGCCGTTAAATGTCAAATGAGTGCGTGAGCGTGCGTAGGCAGCGGTCTATATACCGCGTGCATTACGCTCTGCCGCGGCGGGAGCCGGACATGGCTCGTCCCCTCCTGGCTCCAGGCCGGCTGAAAGCCTTCGGGCTGCAGGTCGCCGGACATAGGGGCACTGCTGATGACAAGTTTACCGGTAAGTTAAATCGCACTGGATCGTTTACGTCGTTTCTTTGCAGGGACCTACCCAGGGAGTTCCCTATGTATATTGATGGGTGCTAAGTTTACGACTATTGTGCTAGTAGTATTGGAGCGTCGGTGGCTCAATGGCGTGGACTGTCGCCTTCCTACCGGGAGGGCTGAGGTTCAAATCCCGACACGTACCAATGTGTTTTCGAATTTTCGAAGATATAGTACGTATCCGACGCTCGACGGTGAAGGAAAACATCGTGAGGAAACCTTCATGCACGCCTCCGAAAGAGATTCAAAGGTTGTGCATGAAGTTGTCCAACCCGCACTTGGCCCGCGTGGACGACTAAGGCCTAATCACCCTATACGGGTAGGCTCGTGCCCCTCGGTGGGGACGTTTAATGAGCTGATGATGATGATGAGTGCTAGTATTGTAGCCGTGATCAGCCAGCTAGCAGCACGGAGGAGACTAAGCTGTTGCCTGATGTGCCCTCCAAACACGGAATCATTTTTGTTTTTGTTACAAGCAGGTGATTAGTGATTGAATCTGCAATATCCTAACCGAACTGAGAGAAATAGCTCCAAGTGATTTATTACTATGTAGTTTTTTTTTGCGGGATTTAGACCCATGATCCCAAGATTTCGCGGCGTTCTAAACCCAAAACTGTGGCCACTAAACCACGGAGGCGGTTTCACAATTCGTTCCAGAATTCATTGTCAACCCATTCAACATCGATTTAATATTTCCAGACCTTCTCCAATGCAATGGCACAGTGCTGAAGCCGATCTTTAAAGAACCTCAGAAGCGCGAGGTGGACTTCTACGAGCACCTGCTGACCACTAATGACCCTGATCTGCTGGAGCTGAGGGAGTTCGTGCCCAAGTACTATGGCTGCAAGAAGTTCACCTACAAGGGCGTGGAGCAGGACTACATCATTCTGGAGGATTTAACCCAGAGGATGCTAGAGCAGTGCGTCATGGATGTCAAGATTGGTAGGTTTTCTGATGACTGCTAATAGTCTTATTTACATTTTATAGGTACACAAACGAGAAGATCTGATGTTAAGTGTTGTTGTTTTAGTTCGATTCACGAAAGATGACCACGGCGCTGAAGTCCTTTTTTGAATCCCTTAGGAGGTACGATACGGCGGGCGACGGCGGAAATTTTTGTATTTTGTTTGTTACGCTCATGTCATTTTAAAATATTTAATAATTCCATTCTATCTATCATGAAAATAGTCGCCATCTTGTGATCATCTTTCGTGCGTCGTATATAACAATATCACTCGACATACGAAACACTCAACACCCATGGGATCGGCATTCCGAAGGTTGCAACGAGTGCATGGTCGATATTGAAAAAAGGGGAGGGTCAAAACATGGAATGGGGTTCTGGACTTCCTCACTAACTAGGCTAAATACAAAGCAAAATATTATTTTATGACAGTTTTCTGTAATGTAGATCGTCATCAGCTCATCAAACGTCCACACCGAGGGGCACGAGCCTACCCGTAAAGGGTGTATAGGCCTTAGCGCACACGTTTTCCTTCACTGTAAGAGCGTTGGCAAACGTACATATGAAACGTGCATTGGACTTGGTAATTCGATGTAATGGAAAATAAGAAATACAATGATTTAAATTAAGTGAATTGATTACAAATATTTATATCTGTAAAACAAAAATAAATGAAATAATAAAATAAATATCCGCTGACATTCACACAGCGCCATCTCGCCCCAAGTTAAGCGTGAAGCCTGTATTATGGGTACTAAACAACGGATGAGCAGACGAACCTTAAACACCAAATGGGTCGTCAACATCCATTATAATAAGTTGTATGCCCCAAACCAATCATGAGCACTTAATACGACGACCATTTGTGTTGCGGT
The DNA here is from genome assembly GCA_019425675.1 of Leucinodes orbonalis. Lineage (NCBI taxonomy): Eukaryota > Metazoa > Arthropoda > Insecta > Lepidoptera > Crambidae > Leucinodes > Leucinodes orbonalis. Next base: position 18,232 of record PQWD01010930.1, read on the forward strand.
TGAGACGTCAACTGCAACACCAAGGGTTCCGGGTTCGATCCCCGGGCAGTACAAACATTTGTGTTCATGAACATGTCTGTTAGTAATGGTCTGGGTGTTTTATATATTTATGAATTTACAAAAAAAAAGTATATAAGTATGTTTATCCGTTGTTTAGTACCCATAATATAGGCTTCACGCTTAGCTTGGGGCTAGATGGCGCTGTGTGAATATCAGTGAATGTTTATTTAATACGAATTGCAATTTACTTCACAGGCAGAAGGACATGGGACCCGTTAGCAACAGAGGAGAAGATAAAGCGCGAGCAGAGCAAGTACGCGCTATGCAAGCAACAGTACGGGTTCTGCATCCCGGGGTACCTGGTGCATCGGCTCTCCGACGGGAAGCTGCTCAAGTACGGCAAGGACTATGGAAAGAAGATACATGGAAGGATGGTGGTTGAGAGTGAGTATTGTTTTTTATGTAAAGTGAACGGCACGGTCAGTTCTCTCACCGGTGGTAAGTGATACGCCTTACCATGGCACGGGTGGTAAGTGATACACCTGACCGTGGCAGATCGAGTGTTGTTAAATTAATAACAGTACCAATAATTATTTTCCGCCCTGCGCCCAGACGAGTCGACAAAAATTTTCAATAATAATCACGTAGCTCGCTAAGTGTCTTAGTGACATTGTAATATTCCCCTGCTTTTGATTTTGTACCCTTTGAATAAGGTTATATACTTCGCTTTAAGGTTAACATTTTAATGTATAATTTTATGTCATAAATACATCATGTGTCAACGTATGTGTCAAGCGGCTCGGATATTTTTTGGTTGAAATTTCTTCGTGCATCTGTCTATTTCATTATGCATCTAGTTAGTTTATTGTTCATCTATATCATCATCATCATCATTACAGCCTAAAACGTCCACTGCTGAACGAAGGCCTCCCTGAATGATTTCCATGCGGGCCGACCCCTAGCAGTTGACATCCATCTGCTATCCGCAACCTTAACCAGGTCATCCGTCCATCTGGTTAGGGGTACGCCTACGCTTCGCTTTCCGTTACGTGGACGCCACTCGAGCATCGTTTCCGCCCCATCTACCATCGGTTCTATGGACTATGTGCCGTGCCAACTGCCACTTCAACTTGCTTATCCTCTGGGCTATGTCGACCACCCTAGTTCTACGGATATCCTCGTTTCGGATTTTACCGCGTAGGAAACACCTAACATAGCCCTCTCCATAGCACGCTAAGCAACCTTGAGCCTGTTCAAGAGGCTATATATATGACACAGTAAACTGTTACCGATGGATTGAACTGATATTTTTCTATATTTAGCGTTCCGGAACTACTTAAACGGTGTTTGTGGGCCACTATGTCGTGCCTTAGTGCTGACTTTACTGTCTCCGCTTTGGCGGCTGCAACGTTGGGCGCGTCGGGCGCGGACCTTGCGATTGTACAGCGCTTCGTTACTACTGGTATACGACGCCGCGAGACTGAGGGAATGCTGCCGGAGACACTTGGCCAGGTTTGATATACTAAATAAATGAAAATGAAAATGAAAAGTGTTTATTCAGTTTAGGTCCTTAAAGAACACTTATGAATGTCAAATGAAGCTACCACTGGTTCGGGAGGTAGTTTTCCACTGAGAAGAAACCAGCAAGAAACTCAGTAGTTACTCTTTTCAAAAAAAATTGTTGAATACAGATTCATTTGTAATCAAAATAATTATATAAAGCAAATTATATTTTCAATTTTTATCGTATTATGTATTGGTAAAAATATAATAATCTACAAAAGTACTATTAAGCAGTTAAGTATTATATAAATTTAAATAGAGACAAAAAAAAAAAACAAAAGTAGTGCAGGCGTGGAAATCAACATGTCCATGAGTTTTTATCATTTATATAATCTTCAACACTATAGTAAGCTTTTTTTATTAAAATAGACTTTACATGAGACTTAAACTTATGCAGGGGTAAATCAATTACATTTTGTGGTAGCTTATTAAATATTTTAATGCTTAATCCCACAAATGAGTTCCCAACCTTATGCAATCTAAGATTTGGAACGGCAAGTTTGTGTTTGTTCCTAGTGTTCAAACTATGATTATCTGACTTTTTTGAAAATACATGTAAATTTTTGTGTACATAGATGACGCAGTCTAGAATGTACTGAGACGGTAATGTTAAAATATTTATTTGTTTAAATAATTCCCTTAGTGAGTCACGTGATTTAAGGCCGTATATGGCACGGATGGATCTTTTCTGCAATACAAAAATTGTTTGTAGATCAGCAGCAGACCCCCACAAAAGTAGACCATAAGACATCACGCTGTGAAAATAGCTAAAATACACAAGTCTTGCAGTCTCAATATCAGTGAGACTTCTTATCTTCCTTACAGCATATGCAGCGGAACTAAGCCTTCCTGCCAAAGCCGCAATATGGGGACCCCACTGCAATTTTGCGTCTAATTTTATACCCAGGAAAACGGTTGAATTTATTACTTCCATGGGTCCTTCATCCAAAGTGATGAAAGTATCTACCTGCCTTACATTAGACATTGTGAACTTAATACATTTGGTCTTCTTAGAGTTAAGAAGTAAATTATTGGTCGTAAACCAATGTAATACCTGAGAAAGTGTAGTATTTACATCGTCAAAAGTTTCTTTTTGTCTATCCACGTTAAATATAAGAGATGTATCATCAGCAAATAATACAGTTTCACATAGGTTTTGAGTATAATAAGGTAGATCATTTATATAAATTAAAAATAATAAAGGTCCCAATATTGAGCCCTGGGGAACGCCCATCAATAAAAGGATACAGGTCTCCATTCTGCGCCACATATCCTGGTCTTCAGCTTTCCTTTTCCACCAGCGACCGCTCGCAAGTCGTTAAAGGTAAGATTTTATTCGGAATACCACCAGTACTATTACAGTTTGAACAAGTTATTTCTAGGCTATTTGTTAGGTATCCGCAAATTATTTTTAAAATGACGCATTCATCAAGAATAATATTTTTGTTTTATGACTTCTGCCGCGGCTGGACTTACAGAATCATTGAACTAGTGACGAGTACAACAGCCTTAAGTATGAAGTGTCAAAAGGCCTCTCCATGTGGAAATATAATTCTATGAGCTACACTCATATTAGGTACTACAGATATGATTCATACACACACATAAAAGTAAAATATATTTATCTAAATTACTACTACTGGCTGCAAAGGAATTTATAGCAACTCCGGGTAAGAATATGATATATTCGTAGGTAATAAACATACTTAAAAGAGCTTAAATGGCGTGTGTGGGCCACTGTGTCGTGCGTTAGTGCTGACTACTATCTTCTAGTGTACGACGCCGCGAGACTGAGGAAACTGCCGGAGACACTTGACCAGGTTTGCTACTATTCAACGTAATTTCTCTTTTTCAACTAATCGCAGTCTAATGCTGGAGATCTCCACTATTCTGCGCCAGATCATCGAGTCTCAACCAGCAACGGTTCCCAAGTCGTTTAACCTTTTCGAACGCGACGCTATAAACGCATTGCCGTGCCCTGGACGCCACAGCACAAAATAAATAAAAAACCCTACGATAAATATACTCACCACTAATTCTTTTCAACATGTTTATTTCACATTTTAAAGCGCCCGTTATTTGTCACGTATAGATGACGTTGGCGTACAGGGCACGCAAGTGCTATTCATATATATACGACGTTGGCGGTCAACAGGTTAAGGTTAGTTTGTTGTTGTATTTTCTGACTACTGTCTCAGACGACCTTTACAGCTTCACCAATACGAGCGCATGTGGTAAGTCTTAAGTTGTTTTAATTTTTTTTCTTTCATTTATTTTGGCACAGATTTATTAAAAAAACATAACCTTTAAACAATGGACATACAAAACGATAAAACAGTGCCGAAATTTTAATGTTAAGTGTTTTCCTTGTTTTCGTTTTTTATACTTGTACAATGTTTTGGTTGTTTACCAATTAAAAATGATTTCTTTCTTATTGAAGCTATAAGTGTCGCCATACGCTTTCAAACATACATAAATATCCACTGAAATTTAAACATAGGCCTCTTGAGAAATATTTGAATATGCTATAAGTACTGATGTTTTTGTATTTTATCTTGTTTCAGGTCAGCCAGTCAGAGCCAAGGTCTTCGCAGACGAGCCTCCTTCTCAGGCCCGAGCACCGGCGCGTGTCCGGGCCCAGCTTCAGCGGCCAGCTCGCCGACAAGGGGCCCGTCTTCAAAAAGGTCTCCTCGGTACCCACCACCTGTATGGCCACAGCGCAAAAGGCCTTCACCCCCCCACCGCCGGTCCAGTCCTCGTGGACCGAAGCGTTGGACCTCCTCAACACAAACCACTCGTTCGAGAACAATTACGAGAAGAAACTGTCCAAGATCAAGGTGAATTATAGAACGTTGCTCGATGATTTATCGAGCGACACGCCCAACCCTAACCCGTGGTGTACGGTCAAGATTATAGACTTTGTGCACGCTTTCTTGAATGAGGACGAGGAACCGGCTGTGGATGAGAATTTTAGGGAGGGCATCGACAATTTGGTGGACATATTCGAGGGGTTTCTGCGTGAGACGGACGATGACCAGGTGTGACGCCGAATCAATGGTTTGACGGAGTTTGCTCAATTTAAAATATAATTATGAGTTTTTTTATGTAGACGACTTGTCTTTGGTAGGTTTTGTATGCATATGGCTAACAGGATAGATATAAGATAAATGTATGATTAAGAGATATATATTTGAACTTGAAAGTACCTTATAAAAACAAGACTTTGTAGTGCCAAATGAACTGTTTTTATCACAAAAATATAGTAAGGAGTGAAGTAGAATAAGTTCAATTAAAAAATTCTCAAATTACATATCAAACTACTCAAGAGATAAATATTTAATAATAATAATAATAAACGTTTATTTAGTGTTTTTTCATAGGTACATGTGCATATAAAAGAAATCAATTATAAGTACTTAGACTAATAATATGAAGTTAAACAATCAACAATGACACTACCTTGTACCATTGTATCCACTCATAGGTAAAACATCTTAATAATGTACTTCATGGTATGTAAACAATTAGAAAACTATGTTGTTAAATCAAACTCAAACAGCACTAGTAAATTATATTTTTCATAGTAACTAACTGTAATATAAACCTTTAACATACACGGAAGTATTTTTATAACATATTTTTTAAAAGTTAAACTGTCGGTTTAAACAGTACTTGTTTGTGAACAAATTTGTAACTGCCAATAACAATCCTTTAATTTTTTCTTTTTTATGTATAATGCTATACAAATATTAAAGAACTTAAGTTCTTTGCTGTAACAAGCAGTACTTGTTTTCTACGTTATTTCAAGATAATCTTAAGAAAGATAATATTGTAATTGATTATGAAATTCATGGTTTTTGTGCAATATAATTTGTGTAAAGTCCACTTTATTATTATCTCAATTGTGTTGTTGTGGCAATTTGTATTCTGTTTAGGAATAAAATAAAAACAAGTTTCGCTTTCGCATTATAAATATTTTATTTTCGAAATCAGCCAAAATTATTTTCCCAAATAAAAATTATCTATAAACTTATACAATCGTCTAATATGAAAAATCAAATGTTACAATCCGGTCGAGTATTGGTGCACGGCGACTCTAGGATCACAAGTTCACAAAACTATTGACAAATTTGTTACATTTTAGTTAATTGTTGAATTTTTAATACACAGCTATACTTTCGCTAAATAAGCTTAAATGAAATATAAATATGCTACTGATTCAATCAAATAATTATGATACAGCCACCGAAGATATACATTAAGCTCGTTATAATTACAAAATAATGAAAATATAATAGACTAGTAATGACGAAATATCAAAAAAAAAACTATTTTAGTAGATGCACTATATTAGTAATTAAAAGAAAATATATGTCCTACGTCCCTATGTTTACATTGTTTATAACGCCGATCAGGCCAAATGAAACGCTTCAAGTAAAATAACTTCAGAACGAATATACTAGGTGATGAATTAAATACTGGTCCACAAGATCGTACTGTCTAAACTCTAAATAATAACACCCTAACACAATACCTACCAATCTTAACATAAACGAAAATTATGACAACATCCATTCAAAATTTAATTATACCCAGCTAAAAATTCTGGCAAGATTCACAAAAGAAAAATTATAACAATCATACACAAAAATATAGGCAATTGGAATTACAATAACTAATATACATTATGATTGATTAATCAGTTACGTCAATATTCAATAGGTTAAAATATAGCATTCACTAATGAGTATTCGACTCAATAATAATTGTTAAAAGTATAGCTAGTGTAGGCCTTTTTTTCTGTCTTTAAATTCCCATATGGATTTGAAGTAGTTTTAAGGATTGGTATGTCAAATTTGTGCAAGTTAATCTTTCAAGAGACACGCTTTAGTGATGCTCCTATACCTTACGAGTAGCATCGACATATATATATTTTAGAAAGCTAACCGTGCACAGGATCCTATATATTATACATGAGATGTTAAAGGTTTTTCAAATTGTAGAATTTATGAGAATAAATCGAACTCTTACTTATCATACAATTTGTTATATGATGAAAATATTAAGCACACAAGTTAAAAATTGTTAAAATCGCCAAATTATTCCAATCAGGGTTCAGTGATCCTCAGTCTTTAATTCGATGCGTCTTTAACTCCCTTACAGTCCAAACTAAATCTCCCAAAATAGTTGCACCCATAACGGTTCAGAATAGACAAAAATTTACATAGCTTCGCGACACATTACATTTAAAAAAATTCACTCTCAACAATCACTCTAAAGCTATACTTACATGAAAACACTGACGTATTATACAAGCATTAACAATTCGATACATAATATAAATTCCATTGCATTGGTCGTAAAGATTACAATATCAATTGTCTTCGAACGAATTTAGTTTCTGCTATCAATGATTTCGGCTCGGAGTCAGGACGCATCGATGTGCCGTGGTCAAATGACCATGTTCTAATACTATACTTAGGCCGTATCAACAGGCACTAGGAAATAAAGACGCCAGTGCATCCCTTCTTAAAAACCTCTTTATTCTACAATTTTACCACAAATTGTACGTAGTAGTATACTTAACATATTTACCGCAAAAAGGATCAAGCCACAGGATGCCAAAATGATTAAGATACCAAAACTGCCTTCTGGGTTGAAATTAAGTATAAATACATAAAACAGATTACTATTTTAACATATAATCGATGGTGGTTACATCCAATGTATGCTTACTTTTAAGCTCTCGAAAACGACTCAGTCTCTTTGAACTAACATAAAGAGGAATATCCATTCAAAAAGAATAACTCAAAATATATATCAATTAAATACACTTGAATCCTTTTTGATAATATACACTTATATTAACAATAACAATCTGCAAATAAAACTACACTCAAACCAATGTGTATTTGGTGTTGATCCTTTTGTATAAATAAAATACGTTCAATTCACAAAATATATAAACTAGGTAGGTGTGCCCTGCGGCGATGCCCGCGGTCGAAGATATTTTCCAGCAGTAAAACGTAGCCTATGTATTCCACGGCCAATACACGATTTTATTAAAATCGCTTTATAACTAGACGAATTAATAAACATACACACAAACTTTGTCTATATTAATAACGTGCCAGCAACGTTTAGAATTTTTAATATGTGACATTTAAATGAGCACTACTGTGTTTACCTGATTTTGAAAACTTTCATACACCTTTCATAACCTGGGTATACAATGTTACTAACAATCTAGCACACAAACAATTTTGGAATTTAATAAACGAAGTGCGACATGTAAAAACAGAAGTGTAGATGCACTGGCCACTGCTAGAGTGGGTTAGGCGGTGCCAAGTTACCATACTAATGCGGACCGACTGTGGAATTTGTTCTGATAATATGAAAAAAAATCTAAATTTAAAATACGTACATTACTCCGGACATGCATTCAAATAATTTTGTATTATAAAAGAAAAACTTTCCACGTTTCTAAAGCCGGCAATTAATAAAACCCATGTCCTTTTTGTCCGCACGCCTGGCAACCCCAATTAGGAGTAACATGCATGTTAATTCACAGCTAAAGCGTGGTTCACACGACTCGTGGTTACACCAATACTATATTAAACAATTTCAAATGTGACCTATACAATTCCATATACCAAACGATCACTAATCTACTTCGTATTAGTTTAACACATAGTGTATGGTGTTAATTTTTTATTGTGTGTGATTTCAAACTTTTTATATATTTTTTTTATAACAAAGACTATTTGATATTCGTTAATACATTAATTCCGCATTCTAGAAACAAGTATCACAGTTTACAAACAAACCACGATGTAAAAAACAAAAATAATATTGTGTAAGCATTAATAAATCTAATGTTATACAATGTAATATACAACAACAAATTACAGAAACTATCCGAACAAGTCCTAGCACAAAATAAAGCACCTCAATATAAACTAAGGGCGATACTCATATTATAATGTAATATAATTAGTTTTTTATCATTTTTTTGCAATTTTTCTCGATTATTTCATTACAAAAAACAAAACACACCATGCAGAATTTTTTAAATTTTATTAGATTAGTGTCAATATCATATCACATTTCGTCCGACCCGCCGACCCCTCTCACCCGCTCGCCAACCTGCAAACCAACGAGTTACATCAATGGCAATGGTTTCGAGGCTTGCCAACTTTTTTTTACAAAATTAAAGTATGTGATGAATATTAAACCGTATTTTGAACAATTACAGTGTGCTGTTTGCACTGGTCTGGGTGTTTTCTACATACATACATATCATCGTCAGCTCATTAGACGTCCCCACCGAGAGGCACGAGCCTACCGTAAAGGCCGACTTCACGCACAACCTTTGAATCTCTTCGCAACCGTGCGCTTCCTCACGATGTTTTCCTTCACCGTAAGAGTGTTGGATAAAGTACATATAATTTCAAAAACACATTGGAACGTGGCGGAATTTGAACCACAGCCTTCATGATATGAAACAGTCCACACTATTGAGCCACCGACGCTCTCATACATATATATATATATATGTTATCTGTTTTTATATATGTATATATATATATATGTTATTTATTTATTAAGTAGTAGTTACCGGCTACAAATATTTATGTATTTCACAACTTTACGGGTTCACAGTCCTACCCGTGCTAGAGGTAGTCAAGGCAGTAGTAATGAATCACCAGCTATCGAGTCCCGTGCTAGAGGTCCGTAGCGTGTAGCGCCGTGGGCGGTGGGACGCCGGTAGTCACGTAGCGCCAGCCGGGACTCGCTAGCGGTGCGGGCGCGCAATACCTCGACACATTGCATCGATGTCCACTGTGGGCGATGCTCGACCACGCTTGCTGCATAGTAGGCAACGGACGCGCACCTGCAATATTATAACCATTTTATATATCGTCATCTCATTAAACGTCCTCACCGAGGGGCACGAGCCTACCCGTATACGGTGTACAGGCCTTAGTCGTCCACGCGCACTAGTCCGCATTGGACGAACTCACGTACGCCTGCATTTTAAAGCTACTGTTAGGAAATGACAAACTGTTACCGACTGATATAAAAAGAATAATAGAGTAATCGAGTTTCTTGCCGGCTCTTCTCGAAGATCCTACTATTCCCGAAAGGTTGAGTAATCACAAAAAATATTGATAATAATAACATTGACGATTCAAAAGTATCTATAACAGATTTATTGAAAAAGATTTTTCTTTCTTTCTTTTCTGATCTTCAGCTCGCATCCTGATTCTTCCGTCGGGCAGGTCCTCGACTGTTTCTTACATAAGAGCGTCGATAAACGTAACATATATTTCGAAATTTTGAAAACCATTGGTACTTTAAGGGATTTGAACTCAGCTCTTTCCAGTAGGAAGGCGCCATCCACACCATTGAACACCGACGCTCTCTTATTATTAATAGTCGCCTTTATAACGCTGATATAATATCCTGACGTCACACGCGCATCTAGCCCCCAATTTAAGCCATAAACCTGTATTATGGGAACAAAACTTCAAGCATATTATTATTATGTTATAAGGATTGTGCTATTTTTTCCCTGCCTCACTACCTACTTATTTTCCATCTGTATGATCTAAAGTTGCTGGAGAGTCGCTTGTAGCCGATAAGCCGCCTTTGCCCAGCTGTATGGTTGAATGTTTTTGTGATTTGTTATTGAATTCATTGTGAGCAATAAAGAGTCTATCTATCTATCATATGTATTTCAATATCTAAAAATATGAGTTTGTCGCAAAGGTAGGTTTTTGTTTTATAACGATGAATCCAGATGGGCCTAGCATCATAATGCTAGGTTATACGCTGATCTTAGTATTTCTTCAATTGCGACATTGCGACTTGTTCAATTACATTTATTTCGTAGCAATGAGTTGGCTTATGGCACTTTTTGTAAAACTTCATTATATTAAGCCTTTTTTATGCAATTGTTTTTTGTTACAAATAAATAGAAACAAATAGCATTAGTCTACCAGAAAATTAGCGTAAGACCCATCGGTCCATGCGCCAAACACCCTATATATAATTTCGAAAACACATTAACTGCGTGATTACGGCCAAATCTCCCCATAGCTATGCTGTGCGGCCTGTGCCCTGCAGTATGCCGATATAGGCTGATGATGATGAGTCAAAAACATTTATTTTAAATTAGGCTTACAAAAAGCACTTATGAACGTCAAGAAATATACAACAATATAATAAAAAACGAATTAAATACTAAACTAAAATATGAGTTTTTTGATGCTTTGAAAAAAAAAAGCGCTAGATCAGTCCCGGTTTGGCCTTTGCTGACATTCAGAGTACTATACTAATAAATAAAATCATGATATTACTACCTTTCGTTGTGGGACATCAACGCGGGGTCCGTCGGGCTGGGCCGGCGTCGGCGCGATCAGCGATGCTTCTCGTCTTGAGGGACAAAAATAATTGTGTACTACAAACGGACGTACAAAACGTATTTTTGCGTACATTGCTCAAATTATTTTAGGCAGCTTAGATAAACACAAAACTAATTAGAAGCACAATCACGAAGAAATATCAACCAAAAATGTCCGAGCCGCTTGACACATACGTTGAGTCATTGTTATATTTGACATAAAATTATTCATTAGATTATGGCCTTATGGCGTCATGAAAGGGTACAAAATCAAAAGCACGAGCACACTACTCTGTCACTTTGACATGAGCGACGACTGATTATGATATCATCATCAATCACAACCATTAAATGTCCCACCGTGGGGCCATAGAGCTACCGTGTAGGATGTGTAAGCCTTAGTGTCCAGGCAGGCGGGACTTCCCACCTTGTTCTTCGGGCCAGGTTCGATTTTCAGTAGAGAACGATAATTTGAAAATCAACACATTGACGTGCAAATATCACCTTCTGTGGCGCGTCACATTGACGGCTCTGGAAATATCTAGCAATGTGTAGCCATTGCTCAGATGGCTCACGAATAGAACATTCCTAGTTATAAGTTCATCCATGTACGGATTTGAATATGCTATAATAAATTACTGACCTATTAGGCGTAAAGCGGCTCCGGTGGGGGCAACTCTAACACCGGTCCTCCAAAACCAGGTCCCCTGGGACCCAGTCCCACGATCAAGTACTGTATAATAGTGCTCTAAATCGTTAACGAGATTCTAAGCAAAGTAAACTGTTAAATAAACATTACTTGATAGGAATGACGTCGCTTAAGAAGCGGCTCGTGGCGGCAATTACTAGATTCCTTCCGGTCCCCATTGCCGGTGAGTCCTCCAAGTCCCGGTCCCCCAAGTCCAGATCCCCCGGGCCCCGGTCTTACCTGATAGTATCACGTCGTACAGGCGGCTCCGGCGGCGGCAACTCTAACCCCGGTCCTCCAATTCCCGGTTCCCCAAGTCCCGGTCCCCAAGTGCGGGTTCCCCGGGCGCGGTCCCCCGGCGGCGGCGCTGCCGGCGCTCGCTCCCCACCTCGAGGTTCCGGGGCCGGCCACCGACCGCCTGGAGGCCCTCGTCGCTCAGGTGTAGATGTTCACGGTTACGGTGTCGGGACAGTGTCGGCAGTATCCTATGTATTTTTAAATAATAAAGAAATAAATAATCGACCCATTTGGTGTTGCGGTTGAGACGTCGCTGCGACACCAAGGGTTCCGGTTCAATCCCGGCGCAGTGCAAACATTTGGTGCATGACACATTTTTATTGGATCTGGGGTTTTCCTGTGTATAAATATATATGTATTTACAAAAAATTATTATATAAGCATGTTTATCAGTTGTTTAGTACCCATAATACAGGCGACTTGGGCGTCGATGGCGCTTGTAAAGCAGTGATATTTATTAATTATTATTGTCTATTTTCCTGGACTATATTTTATTAAACGAATATTTTTTTGTCTCGTTCCTAATGCGCACCGCAAATGTATGGAATTCTTTGCCCTTTGTGTTCCCCGATCATTACACCCTGGCCGCCTTCAGGCAAGAGTGAAATGGCGTTTCCATCTGGCCGCGTCATCATTACCATCAGGTGACATCAATGTCTGCCTATAGAGGATAAAAAAACCGAATAGTTTGTATCTTGATGGCCGCGTGCATTGTGTTGACTGAATTCCCTTATCCCCAGTTAAGTAGCATACACCAGACATCCAATATACAATTGACTGGACAAGCCGATTCAAGTTTATAGGCAGTCAACAGTGTCGCAACTTCTTTTCATTCTTACCTGTTGAAAAGTTATAATATCTGGAAATTATATTCAGCCCCTTTGCGATGATGGCACGCTTACAATTGCACAGGATGCCCATTTGGAAAAAAACGGTAATGTCTTCTTAATATTCGTGCCGTCTGGCTTCGTCTCACAGAGCGTAAACTGCAGCCAAGGTATGCTCGTGCGAGCTTACATTTGTCGCCACTTTAACGCGGCTCGCCCCACCTCCTATATTGGAATGAGTGGTAGCGTACCTGTGCCGTGTGAGTCGAGCGGAGCGGAGAGGGCGGCAGGCGGCGGCGGGCGCGGCGGGCGCCACGCTCCGCGCCGACCCGAACCCCGCCGCCCGCCATCCGCCCACTGCACCGCCCACCAGGGAACCGCAGCATTTATTTATAAAGAAACATACAGCCCTTAATTGAGCGCGCACCACAAGTTGTAAACCTTAATTGAGTATTAAAACGGGTATATAGATAATATATAAATATATATATATATTATACGCTTTTGCCCCGTGCTCGCCCGCGCGTTAAATTCGGTTGAATGACAAATTATTCTGTTTCGTTACCAGGAAAGTGTAGCCATCCCAACAACTGCTTCTTCTTTTCTTATTTAGGCTTTAAGGGGCCGTTTGCAAAAACTCAATATCAGATTTATGTTCCATGACAATAGCCATCATACTTGTTTTTTAGCTTTCTCCTTGTAAACGTTTTAAACTTATAAAGAAAAAATATGATACAATAACATATACATAGAATCCCCCCGCCCAAGTTTAGAAAATTTTGAGTCCATTCCAAACAAACGATCCCCTCCTCCCTCCCCCTCCCCACAATTTTAAAGGTTTCAGGGGTCAATTTTGTCGATGATACACGGTGCTAAATAAGGTGAACAATAATAATTGCTAGGTATAAGTTTGGAATTAAGTAATTTTAGGGAAGCGTCAAAGGCGTGAGATTTTAAATCGTTATAGTTCGAAGGAGAAAACACACGCTTCAAAAATGACCCCTACTTTTTAAAAGATATATTGAAGTGTAATGCCTGCAAAATAATACGAATATCAAATGCAGATGACACACATTTTCTACGCTACATCTAGAAGAGCCTTGAAACATTTAAAATACATATTCATACCTACTGATGGTATTATAGTACCGCGACTTCTTTTTATTGCCTAAGTTAATTAAACTTGTTCACATACATCTTAAAGTTAAACCAAATTCAATATACATCTATTGTAAAGAGAAATTGACATTCAAATATTTAAACCAAAATTAGCGGATAATCTTACCCAGGTTCATTAGTCATTCATTTCTAAAGGTACACATTTAAATTCTATAAATTATTAAAATAATCAATAAAACAAAAATCCCCTAATGTACAAACCATGACGTATTGAACTTTTTATTTCATTAAAACACAATTTTGTAAACCTTGCTAATTATCTGACAATATGCTTTCAAAAAAAGAACCGTTAATAACTTAGATTAACAGGTGTTTATTTTCATCAAGTCAATAGTGTACCGGAAAATAGAATTGCCTATTTGTGTTTGCGCAGTAAACAGTCTGCATCAAAACCTTGTTTTCTTAATAACAATTAAAAACAAACAAGTCGCCGCAATTAGCATTCAATAATTTATTCTTATGTTAAAGAATAAGTTGAAAAATGTTGCTTCTTACTAATGAGCATATGTTCATTTTCAGTTCGTAATAAGCATTGCTAGTTTGGCTATTCCCGCTAGATGAACGCAACTTGCTTCCTCTAATGTGATTAGAGCTTTTAAAAACCGTAGCGTCGGAAAAATTGAACGATGAAAATTAATATGCAGAGGTGAAATAACATATGCACAACGCAAGATTTTTTTAGAATCTTATCCTTGTAACTGTTTTGTAAAAATATTAGACGTTATAGATACACATATTAAAAGTAACGCATTTTAGTTCACCTTATACATTTTTAAGAAAAAGAGCAAGAACAATTCACTGTCGATTCATTCACTATCACAAGACTTGTGTATACCTTGTGAACTGTTTTATCCTCTTAATAAGAGCCATTAACTAACCCACTTGAAACCCGCTAACATAACTCCAATACATTACGCCAGAACTAAATGTAATACCAACATAATGACTACTCATCATAAAGTCACAATTGAGATTTTATCAAAACTCAAATAATAATAATTCCAATACCGAACAAATTTTAGGATAATAAAAAACATTTGCACAGTCTATGTCCCCACCGTAATCATTGCCAGCTATAAATTGATCTAATAAGAAAAATTGAGAAATTTTATTATGATCAAACTTAATATAACACTACTGCGAATCCCGCATATACATACTTCTTACAGGTTACGAAAAGTGAATCAAATCTTAAGACCATGACTATTATTGCCACGTGCATAAAACATGTACAATATAAATGTCAAATGGTTTTTGTCATATATCAAAGAACAACATCATCAAAACTCCATGAAGTCGGCTTTGATTACCAATTCGATATACGCATTTACCAATATGTAAAAACAACAAAAAGCTATTATAATCTTATTAAAGAAATTCTACAATTGTTCTATTTGTCTATTTAAACTAAGTGAAAATATATTACTCAAATAATACATATTTTGAGAGCGATAGTAAGTAATCTTAATTGTTTTATTTATAAAAATCATTCAATTCGGTAATATACCCATACTAAATCAGGATGAGCGTAGACTGACACTATATTTTTTATGTTGAATCCCATTATTTGAGTGTTCGACACGTAAATGAACATGATGCCACACACCTGACAATATACACTAAGGGATATCCAGGTATCCCATAAATCCCCCGAGCCCAGTACAAACCAACATTGTACATTGAAATCAATTGTTCTATGTATCTGTGATACAACGGTAATTTTTAAACATAATTAACAGATGATCTTCGTGGTATATTGTCTGGTGTGGCGTACTTCACTAAAAGAACTACTGCATAATCAAAAAAGTACTTTTAAATAGGTTAATTTCAAAATACATTCAGATAGAGTTATAGTTAACCCATGACTTATAATTTAACCCATAATCTACATTTACTCTGTACTTGGAAACCATGAGATCGTCTGATAATCTGAGGTAGAAAAAGAAATAACCAATTATACCTTATTATTTTTTGCTTCCTCTATATGACAATCAATATTGTGTCTATAATTTGAGTCGATAATTAATATAATTTTCTTCATTTATTATAACACCATACCCTTTTATTGCAACCTTACCGTAAATTTAGTTCAATATGTGTTTACCATACTTCATTACTCCCATAAATTGCTCATACTCTAGTAGAGAACCTAAAGTTGTGAACCAAGATCGAGTATATCTATATTCTTATTATACTCTTATTATTAATCGCACTCATACACAATACTGAATTTTTTTTTCTCCCCATACTTCATGACATTTAAAAAACTTTTGTAGTGGTCCACACGATGATATTATGTCAATGAATACATGGCATACTAAACAAATTAGTCAAATGAAAAAGTTCCGTATAACAATATTTTTTCTAAACCTGGTATACTAATGTAAAAAAAATCCTGTAAAACCTAAATATCACAGTAACTTATACGGATAACAATCTCACGAAAATTATTGCTCTCCGATTTTTTATTTTTGCTTAATTAGGACTAAGACATAAGCGGTCTCATTCTGTATGTATAATAATCACCTCCCAGTAAGCGATATGTCGGTATTCGAGCGAACAAATACAAATACCATAGCCTGAAAATGCTACCTCACCGAGCGACTCTTGTTCAACATTGATAAGAATATAACTTAACTTACGCACATGTAGTGACGAGTAACTAGAATTCGATTCCGTGAATGCCTAGATGAATGTCATAGATATGAGTTTGTATCGTATTCGACAAAGTTTATGCCATATTCACATAAT
Source organism: Leucinodes orbonalis (assembly GCA_019425675.1). NCBI lineage: Eukaryota > Metazoa > Arthropoda > Insecta > Lepidoptera > Crambidae > Leucinodes > Leucinodes orbonalis. The sequence continues at coordinate 34,943 of PQWD01010930.1, forward strand.
AGAATCACATCAATAGACTTTATCTTACGAAATTGACTTCGTAGTGAATGTTGAAAGACACTCAAAATACGTAACAAGATTACAGAACATTCTATTCTCTATTTTATAAGTTGCAACAAGATAAGAAAAGGGGTATAAACCATAAATAGTAGCCCGATATCTTTGTATAAAACTTCTATAGTCTATCTGTATTAAACCTATCTGGACCCTAATGGAGAAATATCAACTGTTTGATTGTATAGAACTCTAAAGCGTCCAGATGCATGCCTAAATAAACCACAAGCCTTCTTTATATAGAACATATTTCTACACAATAATCATACGGTCAGCATTTGTACAGAAAAGAACGATTACATATTTGTAACACTGTTAGAAAATCGAGTTAACCCCCTATTAATAGATCATAATCAAAATACAACTAAGCCCTTTATTAACTCATCATTATAGAACATTTTAGTGCAATGAAAACCGCATCATCAGATAGTCGTGCATTTATTACTGTCTACTCACAATCCACATTCGACTTCCCCTAGTCCCACGGCCATTACGCCATAAATCTTCAAAGGCTGACTATTACTTATTTAGAATGCTTAATGCTATGATAAAACATATTTCAATGAACATAGTTCAAAAATTGCCATTTTCAAACCAACAGAGTGAATGTTACGAAACAAAGATAAAATAAAAGATATTCACCGCATTAAGAAGTAACCTATTAATTTGTCATTATTTACTATCGACGTAGAGTTATTCTCCTTTGATATTTTTATAACTATAATATGCACTTGTTAGAATAATTCGTAAAACTGAAATCTTAATATTTATATTAAATAAAAAATAATATAAATTCTTTGACAGTGCAAATCTGAGAAATTCACCCATAACCCTGAACAAGTTTTAATAACCGAACGACGTACAATGTTGTGACAATACAAGACTGATTGTATACTGATCCGCGGTCTTACTATGACCGCACAGCTGTCGGCACGTGTTGCGAGATAAACAACTAATAGTAGATAGTTGATTTTTTGTCTACACCACCTGCGCCCTTACCTACACGACAGATAAATATTAACTCATCCAGGCACAACCCATATGCTGGTGTTGGTGAACGTCATATTCCGGCCATACAATAACACTGCGGCTATTGAAAATTGTTGTAATATGTCTATTTTATCTATTTCTCTAAAATAGTAACTATTATGTTAGTACAAAAATATTATGAATAGTTGTCCGAATTATCAAACAGCCATGAAATCAGTGATATTATATTTATCATACCTATCTAGCTGACATTTCTTTATCCCAAATTACCTGTATGATCATCAGGTGTGTTCGAACAATATCCAATTATATGGCTTATGGATTAATATACTGCTTACTAAGCTCAAGTAAAATTTCACCATAGCTAATAATTACTGATAGTATCCAATTCTCGAATCAATTATCTCAGAATTCATTTATGAGTTCCACCTAAAGACTCATTCTCAAGAAATTACATCTTACATATCCGTCGATCAAACTGGTTTTGCAGCCGCAATTCCAAAATACCCCTTTATTAGCTGTCGTTGCATTTTAATTGTAAATATACACACCTTCAATTATATGCTTACTTATTTGGGTATAAAACATCTTACACGTCTCTAGAAAATACTCACTAACAATAAAAGACGGTACGAGATAAAGCGCTTTTCCCCCGCACACTCATTAACAAATAGAGCCTACATTTATATGTGTAGTTTCTCTAATTACTTCACACAGCAAAAAAGCATGATATTTACTAATATAAGTTGACAGAAAGTAAGTATAGTATTGTGATCGACAACTATTGCTACTAATAACTAAATACTATACTATCATTTCTTAGGTATATTCTAATAATCTATTCTTTATTTGTTAAGTGTTGTATAATATGTAAAAAAGTGTATGTGGAGCATGTATATGATCATAAATATTTGATCTTAACAAACAAATCTTTATAAAAAGAATGATAAGTATTTAAATAATGAGACACATTTAGTAATAAATAAATATATTATATATGTCTCTATGATATCTGTAAGCTAGTGATTCCATCCAGCGTGATCCCCACAAGTTAAAGTTTAAAAGTTTTATAGTGTCCATGTATCCGTAGATACAATAACACAAGTGATAATAAATATAGCTACAAAGCAAACACAACACAACACATAAATTATTTTCAAAATAAAATCATTACTTTTTAATATTTAAAAAAATATATATCGTATGTTGATTGCACTTACACACGATGCACACATACGATTTCTTTCATCCAAAGTCTATTGAAATAAATCACTAAGTCAATAAGCTCCCATGTGTTAACTATCTTCGTAATCTAAGTACGGTTTTAGATTTGCATAGACTTTTTACTTGCGAAATATTTTAGTCTTTAGTCATATGCTTCTCTTAATAACTAAGTGGTTCAAGTGTATAATAACATTAGAATCTCTTTTTCATTATTAATTTTAAGCTTAAAGAACACTTTATGAATATCAATGTACTTAATTATATTTCATCATTCATGAGTTTTGCAATTACCACAACACCACATATAAAACTCACTTGATCAAAAATATAAAGTTAAAGTGAAGCAGATAATGCGCCGGAATTGTCATTTCATTGCACTTTACTATACTATCTAAAGTGAAGTCAACGCCAAATTCTTAAGACTCTAAATTATTCCCAGATAGATTATATGAGTTCAAGACAATAATACACAATAAACAAAACACTATCTCACGACGTTTAGAATTAAAGTCTTTACCTTAATATCTTTCCGAAAAATCTCTGACTAA
>PQWD01010931.1:0-22463 GCA_019425675.1 Leucinodes orbonalis
GTGGTCATGTGTATTGTGTTGTACCGGGTCACTTCAATGATCAATGGAGCGAGTTATAGTGGGGTTCTCTACTCGGAATAAATAAGAAATGTTATACGGAGAAGAACTTAATTTAATGACAAAGCCCGTTGTATTAGCACGTTGAAGTGGCAGTGGGCTGGTCACGTATGTCACAGAACCGATGGTCGTTGGAGCAGACGAGTTCTGGAGTGAAGACCGCGTCTTGGCTAGCGTAGCGTTAATAGCCCTTCATGCCGATGGATCGAAGAAATGCGGAATTGCCAAATTCCGCATTTCTTATCGCAAAAAAAATGGGGGAAAATGTCGAACAGTGGACTGCAATAGGTTGAAGAGAAGAAGAGAGAGTAGTCTCTAGATCTTTCTAGATACTACTGGATATAAGTCTCCCCTATGCCGGTCTTTTCTGATTCAGCCTTCACTAGCAAACTTTCGCAAGTCAGCGGTCCATCGGGTCGCACACGTCTATAGATACCTATACTTTTTTAGAACGCATATGCTGAACTCATATGGTAATAAAACAAACGACTTTTTAATTCTTAAGGATTGATTTCTACACTTATTTCTACTTCTTCTCTCTTTCTTCCGAAACGACGATATCCGTAGGAGAACTAGGGTGACCGACATAGCCCAGAGGATTAGCAAGTTGAAGTGGCAATGGGCAGGGCACATAGTGCGTAGAACCGATGGCCGATGGGGCGGAATGGTTCTCGAGTGGCGTCCACGTAACGGAAAGCGAAGCGTAGGCCGACCCCCAACCAGATGGACGGATGATCTGGTTAAGGTGGCGGGTAGCAGATGGATGTCAACTGCAAGGGATCGGTCCGCGTGGAAATCATTAGGGGAGGCCTTCGTTCAGCAGTGGACATAATTGGGCTGTAATGATGATGATGATGATGATGATGATTTCTACACTTTATTTAAATTAATTTTTTCACCACTATCTTAATTTTGCAGTGTGTATTCTGAAAGGAACAGTTATGTGTCTATATTCTGCCTAATTGGCTGCTGTTTGTAATTATTAACTGCTCCTGTTTGGGTTCAAAGATATTTATTTCTCATAAGAACAGATACAGTTCACTTACAATGAGAAAAAAAAATACATAATAGTTTATGTCAATAAATGTTTATTTGGTCTTCATATTTTGAACCATCCTGATCCAGCGGCCATCGGTTATTCACAATATGTATGCCCTGTTCACTGCCCCTTGGATTCTGCGATCTGTGTCAGTCATTTTAGTTTTTCTACGAATGTCTTCATTACCTAACGGGCATGTTACGTCTCATTTTGGTACCTAACTCAAACACCTTTTTAATGAACATCCGTATTTGAAAAAAACGTATTCTGAAAAAGGGAGAAACAATGAGTATTTAATGCATAAGTTTTCCAATAAAAATATTAGCACCAACATTTGTACACCGTTATTAAAACGTATCAGTATTATGTCAATTTAAAAAAAAACTCGATCAAGTTCAAACGACTTGTGTTCGCGAATTTTCAAAGGCAACGGTTTTTTGTCAGACAAATATTGTGTAGCTGCCCTGCACAGTAGTCTCATGACTTTTTACTTTTTTTTACTTGTCTTTTTATTATTTCATTATTGTCGAAGCTCGCGGCAGTCATCAAAACATCGTTAGCTGGATACAATGTGTATATTGGCAGTTTTTTTTATCTGTCGCATGTCAAAAGTCGACTTGGGTTTCGCTTATGACGTTTTTATTGGGCGCCATGACAGCGGCGGTGTTGTATTGTTGTCTATGCCTTTTTTGTCTGTAGCGTGAACTATCGTGTTTCTAGAATTGAATGGAACTTATTGAAAGTCGTTAGTTTTGTTAAGACATGATTTCGCGGTTATTTAGCGTTAAGTTGTTCGTTTATAAATAGTTTCTTTTTAACTTTTCAAAAATAACTCATTTTTTAAAATTTTAACAAAGTTCATGAATCTATAACGACAGGCATTTCCTAACAGCATGATCATGGCCAATTAATCAGTATTTAATGTTAATATTAAAAAAGGTACTGTTGTAAATAGCACGTATATAATTTTGGAGATTTTTACGACAAATACAGGTCCCCCCAGTTTTGAAATATTGGGATCTTACTTAGTGCATTCTGCCAAACAAACGAAACATATATTAAGTATGTACTAAGTAGAATATTAGCTAAATAAATAAGTAAGATTGTGGAAATGAAAATGAAATTATCATCTGCACCATTTAACTTACAAATATTTCAAAATAGCTCAACTAAACACAGTTAACAGACGGGTAGTTATATATTTATTTATTCATTCTGCTAATCCAATTGATTAAAAAAAATACGGCAACTAAACGCTACAATATGAAGAGGTAGTGATGCGTAAAATATCGATATGTTTTATGATAAAATAAATAAATAATCTGCTTAACCTGCGTCTTAACTAAAATTATCTTGATGTTAGCTAAATGGTGAACATTTGTTTCTTTTAAACATGTTATATTTTTTTAACCCAAACTTGTATAAAGAACTCGATTGGTTCTTTTCACAAAAGACACAAAATTATTTAAGCTTTAAGGAAACCTTTTAATTTTGATAGTTGTAAAAGAAAAGTTTATACTAAAATTAACCAAATAGGACTCACAGTTCCGTTAATAGGACAACTCACACAAAATTTCTGCCAAAATGTTGCTAAAAAAAGCTGAATATAATCATCGACAAATGTATCGATATCGATAAATCACAACACTGTTGCTTTCTCATCAGATCCCGCGGAGCGTGTCCAAGCGAAATTTTCGTGCGTGTTCCGTACAAAAAATAATCTGCCAAGATCAGCTAAGCTGTTTGATAAAAGTGGTATGTGTTGATAATGATGACTGCGCAGCTATGTTGCTATATTTGGAATGATAAGAGAGATCCATTTTGAATAATTCATCATTGAATAGAAACGGAAAATACAATGTATTTATTAACTTAATGTAGTGTTCCAGTTACAAAATCTTGTAATAAATTATTGTAAAGTTATGTGTCGTAAATGAACAAAACTCTGTTACCACTGATATAAAAAGTTTAAAGAGTGACTATCGAGTTTCTTGCCGGCTCTTCTTGAAGATCCTACTTATTCCGAACCGATGGTAGAGTCATAAAAAATAAAATAACAATTGACGATTCAAAAGTATCTGTAACAGATTTATTGAGATTTTTTTATTTGTTAGTAGTACTACAGTCTTTTAATTCATAGGAAGGCAAATCTAAACCTACTAGTAATTGTAGTTCCATGCTTCAGAAGTTCTCCACTTCTTAGGCATTTGGTAAAAAGTCACCTGTATAAATTGTTATCACATGAGGACATTGGGAGTCCTAAAAATTATAAGCATAGTGCCCTTTCATCTTGATCTCAGCAGTATCTTCCCACAACTGTATGTAAATATTTTTCAATATTATACCAAAATTTAATGATCGAATTCCACTTTCATCTTACCCTACCTAGCTTCTCGATATATGCAAATAAGCAGTGTATACCCTGTGCGTCCAGGCAACCCGTAAAATCGCCAACATATTAAATAATTTCCACTTATTTACCCATTTTCCTCTACATATTTGAAACTATGGGCGATCTGCTGTCAACAGCCAATGATGTAAAAAAGTATGAATTCGTGATATGCTCACAAAACAATCGAAAAAAGTGTTCCGAATGCAGCGACAGCACTCATACACATATTTCGAATTTCGAACACATTTACCTAAACAAAAGAGTACAAATTGTAACTGTCTTCGGCGATTCGTTTTTGAGGCACGGGTGGCGTATCTACTTTTATATTTACAGAATATCATTGTCAACAGCACGTAATTTTACAAAATGTAAATTGTTTTAGTGATTTGTTTACCCTACTCACAATATCTGTGCACGCAACTACGTAGTGTCCTTTCATCTCTCAACCGAATCTTCCCACAACTGTATGTTAATATTTTTCAATGTAATCCCGAAATTAAATGATCGAATCCCACTTTTATCTTACCCTAGCTTCCCAGACTATTTATGCAAAAATATTGCAATGCCGAACAATACTAAACGGCACTAAAGCGACCTCAAGATATATTTTCAATAATTAATCAAAACATACTCTAATTCCTTCAAGAGTCTTACCATATTTACCTAATCTGTCATCTTTAATATATATTAAACCTTAACTGTAACAATTTTGAATATTACGAATTTCATCTCTGTGTGTATTTGGAATAGATTCTAATTTCAATTATCATGAACCATTTGTAGATTTTAAAGAAAAATGGCTTTTATTATATTGCGATTGAAGTTGGATTCCAATGACAATGCTAGAGGGTTGCAACTAATTTGCATACATCTCTGCGGGCGACAATCATTTTTAGCATTGACAATAGGTGAAATAGATTTTCGACCTTACGCATGATTAAATAAGGATCATTAGGCAATTTGACGTGCCACCGTAATGATGCGTACGGAATTCTTAAACAGGTTTTGTCTATTTGTTATACAAAGATCGATTCTATTTATTTCGATTGTTTATTAATGCCCCAGTTGTGAGATGTGCATATAAAGTGGGCGAGTGTGAGAAGAAAAATTTAGACGAAGTTGGCGTCACTAATTGGACCCTGATATGCAAAATAGATACTTTAGTTCATGGAAAATTGAGTTTAAGTATACATTTAAAAATCCTAAGTATACATTTAAAAATTTGACTTTGAGAATCTACAACGTGATAGAAGATAGCTATACAAATACGGCACTTTTAATTTTACAGATTGCATTTACAAATTTTATAAAAGTTCTTTATTTCACCTATTAATTTTACTTTTCCAAATAAATATTAAATTCACACTGTGCACATGTAATTTAAGCAACCACTTTTTTTGTTAATAAAAGAGATTATTAAATAATAATATAAATATTTACTATTGGTCGATAAACTTTTGTCACGTCTACAATCTTAAAATAATAAGAAAAATATACACACATTTACACAGCGCCATCTAGCCCCATATCTTAATATTACGAAGCGAAGACCTTGTAATTGGGGTACTAAACAACTGATAAACATAGTTATATACATTTTATTGTAAATATATATATATTATAAGATTATGACCTACATATACCATTAAAAACAGATGTCATGCACACAAATGTTTGTAATGCCCGTGCATCAAACCCGCAACTGGTGTAGTAGTGTCTCGACCATTACACCAGATGGGTCGTCGGATGTTAGTCTTTAACGACATACCATGTGTGGGTGTGTACTCATCCGCATTGGGCCCGCGTGGTGGGTTACGGCCTGTGCCCTGCAGTGGTACATAATAGGCTGTTGACGGTTAGTTTTAGTTAATCGAGTATATGTTTGAAAATAAAACCTACCCGTAAGTGCCGTTAGCCCGGAAACTTGACGGAAGTTCTAGGCTAGTCAGTGTTGCCACTACTTTTTAGTAAAGGTGAACCCCTTTTTTTAACTATTCAGCCCTAAAAGAGTTATCTAGCTTTTTTCTGGCTTGAAAATATTACCAAATATGAAGTTTTCGACATGCTAACAAGCACATTTTGCTATTTCATCGGTCATGATGTCCTTTTTTTTCGACGCTCCAAAAAACAAAACGGCTTCATGACAGAAATTTTTTTTCGCACAATCTAGCCCTTTTTGAATTCTAAAAAAGCCATTTTTCTAAAACTGAAGTGGCAACACTGCGGCTAGTCCTTTTAAGGATTCAATGCGATACTGAGTCGTCTCGAGTGAGTGAGGAATGAGAAATCATCCCGTGAAGGAGTGTTGTACACTTCCGTGTTTCGGTATGAGGGCACTGTAGCTTGCATAAAAAATTACCGGGTATGAGAGACCTAACATCTGTCGTGTAGGGACTCTAGGGTGACAAGTGCAGGGCAGTGTTGACGAAAATAAATAATATTTGACAAAAAAATACGGACTTCAAATTAAAAAGCCTAAAAATAAACTCTCATAAACCTTACCTATATTATAAAGCAAAAGAGTTTGTCATGAGACGCCACGTTCACATAAAAACACTAATTGTTTCAATAATTACTTAATTTCGCAATGAATGTGTCATCCATTAAAACTGAGGGAAACGTCAAATTGTCATAACACTGCGCCACGCCCGGCCTGCGTCTAATTGCCGGTAGAAAGTAACACTTGCGGAACTTTATGCAAATAACTTTAACTTAACACAGTTGCTCACACAACCCTTAAGTGAGATTAAGTGAGAAATAATATGCCGTCACTGTAAGAATATTAAACTATTCCCAAGTATTTAGCTAGTACATAAGTGTTCTTAATGGATCAGATAAACGTACAAACAATTTTAAATTTTTCATAAACATTGGTACGTGGTGGAATTCGAACCTGCAGCCTCCAGATCGGATGGAAACAGTCCACACCAATGAGCCACCGAGGCTTTTATCTTATATTTGGAATATTAAATTATACTTAGAATGTATATTTTTATAGCCGAGAAGATATAAATTCTAAGATTAGAAGTACCTCGTTCCTAATGCGCACCGCAAAAGAATGGAACTCTCGCCTCCTTATGTGTTCCCCGATATTTACAACATGGGCCGTCTTCAAGGCAAGAGCGAATAGGCTGTTTCTAGGCAGGCATGATCCATCCTCGGCCGCATCATCACTTACCATCAGGTGAGATGGCGGTCAAATGTCTGCCTATAGATGATCATCATCATCAGCTCATTAAACGTCCCCACCGAGGGGCACGAGCCTACCCGTATAGGGTGATTAGGCCTTAGTCGTCCACGCGGGCCCAGTGCGGATTGGACGACTTCACACACAATCTTCGAATCTCTTCGCAGGCGTGCATGGAGGTTACCTCGCGATGTTTTCCTTCACCGTAAGAGCGTCGGATAACGTACATATATTTTCGAAAATTCGAGATCACATTAGTGTCGTGTGTACGTGTCGGGATTTGAACCTCAGCCGTCCTGGTTGGAAGGCGACAGTCCACACCATTGAGCCACCGACGCTCAATAGATGATAAAAAAATAATTTAAAAAACCAGGCTGTAAGAAACCACGTGGAGGTAATACAAACAGTACTCACATCAACTCCGCCGTTGTTCCACGGTGGTAGGGCATAGTGAGTGGGGTCATGGTGGCCGCCGCCCATGTGCTCCGCCATCACCGACATCCAGTGCACCAGGCCCTGCGCCCCGCCGCCGCCCGACGTACCTGAACATATTGTACCTTAAGATAAACAGTTCTAAGTATTAAATCGAGTGATTAGGAAGATTTTGACGAAAATGTGTTCTGCTATTTCAAATCTAATATGTGATCTGGCTGTGATCCTGGTATTATACAAAAAACGTACGGAGTATCGCTGATAACAAAGGTGTGTCAAAATTCAGGAACAAATTTTATACGTCTTTGGTTGTGATGAGGACAGTTTTCGTCTCATAAGAGTCTTTAAATTTAGAGTAAAAATCCTTATTTATGCCTATGTTATATTTCGACCTAAACAATATAATTGATACAAAAATGAGATAAGTTACTATACTCAAGAAGCCCTTAAGTAAGTGATATAAACCTCAGCTCATTCTACGTCCCCACCGAGGGGTTCGAGCCTACCCATATAGGGTGTATAGGCCTTAGTCGTCCACGCGGGCACAGTGCGGATCGACTTCACGTACAACCTTTGAATTTCTTCACAAGCGTGCGCAGGCTTCTTCACGATGATATTTTTCACCGTAAGAGCGTCGGATAAACGTACATATAATTTTGAAAATATATTGGTACGTGGCGGGATTTGAACCTGCACCCTCCAGATTGGTAGACAACTGTCCACACCAATGAGCCACCGACGTTCTTAAGTTATATATATTGTTTATATTTATGATGGGCCTACTATTGAGCACAGAGAATCCTGGTGGAAGAGATGTGATCTAAGATGTGGCTAGCTTGCCCAGAAGAAGCCTATTCACTCGTTTTTTCACCATATCAGTTTTTATTCGCACCTAAGCGTCAGGAATTGTACGACAGTATTTTTCCACTGCCTTTCTCACTATTTAGCCAGAAACACTGCTATACCAAAGGCATACTGTTATGACGGGAGCAATATTTTAGATCGAATCGATCGCCTCTTCTATGAGGTCGTGGTATCACTTCGATGGAGCTGCAATCGGAACATACCTCTTCAACATGGGTCCCTGTCTCTAGCGACCTGTGTGTCAGTTCCAAGTACAAGGTCAGCTCCAGAGGACGAGGTTATTAGATAGTCATCAGATATTGTAAAAACCTACCAGTTGGTACGGCGGCGGGCTGGGCTGCTGGTTGCTCCTGCCCCCCTCCCCCGGTCACCCCCCCTCCGCTCCACACGAACGCTGATGATGCGCCTGCCTTCTGGAACAAAACGAAACGCCTGATCACAACTGACTATGGTTAATTACATTGTTCGGAAAAAATAAATTACAAGTGTTCCAATTGCTTGTTCATTTTGTTCAAAATAGAATATATCATGTCTCTTTTTAGATTCATAATCTATTAAGTTTAAATATTAACTTGCAAGACACTTATTGGTTTAAATTATAAGCATTCGTTTCAAATTAAACTTTACCAGTAATACGATTCTAATCAGACGAACTCTAAAAAGATTTTCTCTTGTTCGAATAAACATAGTACAAATTAGGTATTATTCCAATACTAGTTTCCTTTTAAACCACCCATAATTGATTAATTATTTTATTGATAACACAACAAAGTGAGGGAACAAACCTAAGGGAGGAAAACATGAAACTGAAATGAGATTAATATTACTTAAACTACTTTGTTGGTCTATTGGAATCACATTACCACAACACACTTAAATTGAACTAATTTGCCTGAAGCCTAAGATCCATATAAAACATTAAAAAGAAAAAAAATACACATATTATAATATAATATGTTCAGTAAACGTATTTACTTTTTTAAATTTAAATCTCGAGCGACTTCTATAAGTTAATAGAACTGCTGCTTAACTGAAACTTACTGAAAATATTGAACTAAAAAATTAATGATTTTTTTTACGTTGTTGCTAAATAGGATTATTATTATCAAAAATATCCGAAAACACATACGTAGTCTTTAAATTGATAAAATCTAAAGTTAAAAGTAACTTTGCCTTTTGGAACTTGAGAAACAAACTTAAAAGATTAAATTAATTAAAAAGTATGATATACAAATTAGAGTACTAAAGAAACTTTGAACTTCAATATGGTTCTTATGATTTACGTGAACAAATTATTAGTGACGCAAAGATATCTGGGATTGACTTCTATTCATTTAACTACTTACTACATGGAAAACTATGAGCTATGGCGCGGAAAATTAATGAGTAGCCCGCACAGTAGATCTTTTTAACCACTAAAATATTTATTATGCTGACGAATTTTCAAAACGTTAACGTCACAAGCGGTCATAGCGAAATCATTAATAAACAACAAAGCTTATTTCGAAATAAATTTCTTCTATTAAGACCTTTCCACCATTCTGTTAAGACTGACATAACAGTTTAATGTCTAATTTGAACTTTGTTTGAAGCATATCCAAAAAAGATACCTCATCCGGTGAGTCTGTCGTTCTATCTGCATTGTTCTCTTCGTCAGAAGCCTCGAACCCGAAACCAGAAGACCCAAAGAGCATGTTCCTTGAATACAGAGAATAACAGTCGCTGACATTGCGTCTCCTCTTCCCTAAGCTCGCCAGGAAACTCTTGTATAGCTGCGTGGGAAGCAAAAACGGCGCTCGACTTTGGAAGCCATCTTTGTACGTCAAATTTTGCCCGCGAAACGGATTTCCAAAATCAAATTCTGGCAGAAACTCCTTCTTTATAAACTCCGCGACTGGCTGCAGACTTAACGTATTTTCAGAGTAATCAAGAGCTGTGTTGCCACTCTCTTCATTGGGTCCATTATTTTCTAAGTCACTGATCTCAGAATTTGCATCGCTCGAATTATTACTGTCATTATGATCTATCTTAGCTTCCCCTTCAGCTGTGTACTCTTCAAATTCTCTCTTCATTTGCAAATTCATCGGGTTCTTCATGAAGTTTGCATTCGTCATCGTCAATGACATTTTAATTGGCACTTTGTTACAAATATAATATTTTTCACTATAACTTTTTTACACTAGTGTTCATATAATTTCGAAACAAAAATAAATATATCTTCCTAGTTAAAGTTAGGTAGGTATTTATAGGAACTATCGTTGGATTGGGAGGTGGCTGTGTAAGAAAAATTATTTCAATGATTATGTTTATTGTATTTCAATTCAAACACCTAGCAATTTTGGCATTAACCACCCGTTTTCATTTTATCGAATTTTAGGTAAAGGTATGGTTTCACGACTTAGGTATCTTTTTCATCGAAAAGGGTTGTCTCTTAGTATTCTGTCTATTTTTTCATTAAGATATTTTTTTTATTTTAGAGTCTGTAGATATTAATAATTTTAACAGATAAACACGCATTGATTCATTGATATGATTTTTATTGATTGATAAGTATTATTTATTACTTTGACATTAATTATTTCAGAAAGGGCTTTTCAGTTTGATACCTATCACTTTCTACTTAAACACAACACATGGTGTCGAGCCTCTAAATGATAAAAATCTTACAGGTACAGCTAAACAGTAGAACTTAGGTCTGTAGGACCTAAAAAGTGCCCAACTTTAAGACGAACTCTAAAAGAGGAGCGAGTCACAAAAGATCTTCTAGGTCGAAGTGACTACTGTATAAGCCTGAATAGCCCTCAAAACCCAAATAATAATAATAGGTCTGTAGGAAGAACGGGCCAAGAAGTTACAGTCTAGAGAAACTTTCAACAAAAATAGATAAAACAGTTTTCATCTAATATAAGTGTATCTGTAACAAAACTTGATATAACTTCTCCAAATAAATTAAAAATAAGTGAACACAATGTAATTTTTTTTCAGTCTTGGACCCTATGTAGCTATTCTATCTTACCGATTCTATCAATAAATATAGATGTATTAAAATCTGCCATTTCGTTAAGTCGTGAAAGAAGCCGCCTAAATCTATACTAAGTTCAAAACTGGTGAAACGTAAATCAATACCTAAAACCAGGCTAGTCTAGACTTCTAGGCAATATAGGTCGAGTAAGTTAAGGTATTTCGTTTGACTCATATTTTGCGGCAAAAATAGACACCTACGATTGTCTAGCTTTTCAGAAAAATCTAGATTTGTATTCCAGGTCAAAGATGTTTGTGTTCTTGGATGACCTAGTATATTTTTAACTTTTAGTATAATTCTAAAATAGGCATTTTGGGATCAACCATATATTTATCTACGTTTTTAGGGTTCCGTAGCCAAATGGCAAAAAACGTAACCCTCATATTATTTTTAGATTATTTCCTCAAAAGACTTGTTGGTTTACAATGTGATCAACAGTGATTGGAGCGTGTATATATTTGCTACTTGCGTCGAAAATTCTTAAATCTAAATTCACGTAAAAACAACATGGATGCGCTGTTTCCAAATTTCTATCCATTCCATCATACATTATTAGAGCTAAATCCCGATGAAATGTTTTACAATATTTTTAGATAGATACCCACCTAATCAACAAATTAAATATTGGAAAAAACTAGTATATAGCTAAATAAAAGCTCGACAGTACAATTCTGTTTGCAGTTTACATTGTAACTTTATAACTAATAAGTTTTGTCCAGAAGTGTACAAAGCAAGTGAAAAAAAACGGTGTTATGAAGTGAGATTAAAATATTATCATGGAAAAAATATATGCAAAACCTACAGATTACAAAAAAAACAAGTATAACATATTACACGGCCTTATTGCTTATGTAGCAATTTCTTCCAAGCAACCTTTGGATGAAAGAACAATGGTAAGCGTGCTAGTGCAAAACGAGTAAAAACGGAAAAAACATAATGAGACTAAAGAAGTATTATGAAGTGTAAGTGAAAATAGAATAATATCATAACGCAATAACCCTTTTTTCGGAAGTCGGGTAAAAATAATAAAATGTAAATATAAAACTGTATTGTGTAGTGAAAAACAGTGCCATATTCTCAATAGGTGTGTCTTTAGGGAGATCGATTTAATTGTTATTTCCATAACAAAACCAATGTTACACTTCAGTACCACTAACACAAGTTATTTTTTGTCCATGTAAAATATTTTCTGTATATTGTTCTATCCTAATCTATTTAATGTACACTTAGATTAACAATTGGGTATTTGACACCACTAATCGTTGACACTTTTTATGAACTGTCAAAAAGGAACGTTTCTATATATTTTGTATGAGATTATTGAAACGTGACGTCATTGCTCACTATCATCAATTGACCTAATATTTATTGGTTTCAGTGTATTTAAAAATACAATATTGCAAATAAACAAAAGTGATCAATGAAACGACATGTAAAATAAAGTGCACTTTTATGAAATAAGGTTTGGTATTTTATTGCGAATGGTGGAGAATACCGAATTAACTATCTAGATACACAATCAAGAAGAAACGTCAACAAAAAAATATCCGAGCCCCATGACACATACGTATATTTATTGTTATATTTAGGACTTAAAATTATTCATTTAAATTTAGACCTAAAGGCGTCATAAAAAGAGTACAAAATAATCAAAAACACGAGCACACTACTATGTCATTATGGCATTAAGCGAGCGACGTAATTATAAATGAAAATTCTGCCCAACCGTCGCGATGGGCAGACTTTTGCCGCGGACACTTTTCATGCATCTGGTTAATTATTGTATATTTAAGATTGTACATCATAAATGATTAAAGTGAAACATTGAAAAACAATAATTTTATTCATATATTTTCGTACAAAATCGCCTGATTTTTTTCAATGAAGTACTTAGTTTTTAAATAGCAAATAACTTATCAATAAGCAAATTTGGCGGTTCTTAGGAACCATTACTTAAATATTACTTGTAATGCCTAAGATAGAGATTACGGTTATCAAAAATAACTTTTCCAAAGTCGTTATAGCACAAAAAGTAGTAATTACCATAATCTAATGGAAAAAAACACATTCTAAATTAATATAAAACTGTATATATCTTTTCGTATTAAAAAGTTTATTTTTAACATGTCGTTAGTAATTTCTTGTAATAAAAAAAAAATAATTAAATAATTAACCCACTTTTTATTGAATAAATAGTATTTTATTATCTGTTAATAATATTCATTTGTGTACTGAAATGTTTACGGTAAAAGTAAAAGCGTATAATGAATCATACTTATATCACAAAATTTAGGTCATAATTAAAGAAAAACTATCATAAATTAAAAAAAAACAAAATGAAAAGTTGCAAAACAAGCGTGAAGTATGTAAAGCGTAAATTAGCAAGACAAATTAACGCCGTCTCGCCACACGCCAACTTTAGACAAAAGACGACAACACACACAGACACCCTTATTAGTGCACGTTTGAACACATTAACATCACTAGTACAAGTACACGTGGCTCCATTAACTAGCCCAATCAGAACTTTCAATTAGAAACGAACCGACACAACGCTTTGTTTCACGAATACCATTTTCGCGCTTTTTTCCCCTAACACCGGGCTTTTTAGTTTGGAGTTTTTACGCGAAACGGGTGGTATGCCTTTTTGAAATTTGAACGGATGCCATGGCCGATCGATTACGGAGTTATTTCGAGAAAAAGTTTAAAGTTTATTTTTTTCTTCCGTTTAATGGTTATTGTTTAACGTTTTTGCGGCAAAGGAATTTCGGGACGACTAGATAGACTAGTCTTTACCGCGAGGTATTCGCTATGAAACTCTTCCCGTGAGGTTGGTGCAAGGAAAAGCATTTTCCCAATACATAGAAGGTTTTCTTCGAGACGCCAGTGTGTGTGAATAGTTGCATACATGTCTGTTGGCCCGAGGCGGAGCGCGTGTGTGTGTACCGACTGCAGTGTGCGTATTTTATGACTCTGAGTGCATCCCTTTCGGGCTGCATACAATTTATATGTGTGCGCCTTATTTTTTTTCTAAACGGTACGTTTCCTTGTGTATGCGGGCGAATTTTTCGTGTATGAGTGTAAGGTTGTTTCGCTGAGACGTATTGGAATTTGAACCCTGTTTATGTGTGTTTTTGGTCGACTTTCGATGGGTGAGTGAATGTATTTTTCAGTTTTATATCGGCGATATGAGAATCGCGGATAGCAAAGAAAATGTGAGGAGAATAAAAAAAAATGCATCGTAGATTTTCAGGTAGACACATTTTTCTTTAACCCATTTATAGACGCGTTTCGTGTGTGTGCAAGGGGGTTGGGAGGCAAAAAGGGTTGGGGGCGGGGGTGAACATATAAAAATGATAACGCATCGCAAGACGGCTGCTTTTATGGTTTTTCTTTATTTTTTAATGTTTTATTTTTTATTTGAAACGGCGGAGTACCTTCTCGCTGGTAATATTTGGATTTCAGTCTGGCCTGCTCGCTGGGGTTATTTATGTGAAGTTAATGCCCTGTTCAGAGAGTGGTTTTTATTATATTCTTGTGACTTCATTGTTTTATAGTTACCGTATTTCATTAAAATCATAATTCACAGAAATTCTACTTGACAATTTTAGTTGTTAGGTGCTGTGCCATACGGCACAAGTTAGGAACAAAACCGAGCAAAAATGTCGTGGCCACAGGTATTAAAATGATAACAAGAGACAACAGGTAAATATACGAGTCTTTGACATTGAATAAAAAATTTATAATGAATAAACCATAATTATAATGTATTTCTTACATGTAAATCTTTTCTACGAAGAATGCTCATAGTTGAAGCGCTTCATATTGGTACAAACTATATAATTATTACTTAATTAAATAAAGGAAATTGAATAAAGATAGGCTGCCTGAACATATATAGTATTTATTTTTACAGAGCGTCGGTGGCTCAGTGGTATGGACTGTCGCCTTCCTACCGGGAGGGCTGAGGTTCAAATCCCGACACGTACCAATGTATATTCGAATTTTCGAAATATATATGTACGTTATCCGACGCTCTTACGGTGAAGGAAAACATCGTGAGGAAACCTTCATGCACGCCTGCGAAGAGATTCGAAGGTTGTGTGTGAAGTCGTCCAATCCGCACTGGGCCCGCGTGGACGACTAAGGCCTAATCACCCTATACGGGTAGGCTCGTGCCCCTCGGTGGGGACGTTTAATGAGCTGATGATGATTTATTTTACATCCAATATTAACGCGACCGTGATCGAACCTCCCACCCATCGCAAAAATACATTTACTTACAAATCCATTCTCTCATCTCTTACCCTTGAAGTAACGTCCTAAACAGTACAATATGTTTTATTCTAGGATTGTATTTAAAAGTACACAGCTGGACTCTGTCTCTTTTCATTTCAAGTTTAAATTTATTCTTAAAATTAAAGCTCTCCCAGTGCCTAGATTTCCAGCCATATTTTTTAGGCATTTTTTTTAAAGCTGTGTCCCACAAGCTCAAACCAAGAGCTCTGTTATTGACTTTAGCCAATTTAATAGCTATGGGAAGATCATAATTATGGGCTTCGTAAGGGAAATAAATATACATTGGAACATAGTTTCTATCAAATAAAAAAGTGGTTTTATTTAAATTTTATTCAATGATTCTTCAACTTAAACATTCAGCGATAGATCAAATCTTAGTGTTACATTATGACTGTTTCCCGCGCGAAATGCTAATGTCAAGAGAGAGATATTAGTGACGTGACATCACTCTTCAATTGATTAAGGATGGGTAGCGTTGGTCGTTATTTTTCCGCCTAACAATACGTATTCTAATTCAATATATTTTACATCGCCTCGGTAGCGCAGTAGGCAGCGCGTAAGTCTCATAATCTTAAGGTCGTGAGTTCGATCCTCACCCGGGGCATATCTTTTAGTTTCATTTACATATGTACATAATAGGATCATACATACAGGAATACATAATGGGTCATAATTAATAATAAAAAAATAAATACAAAATGATTTTTTTATATTTTGAATTGGGTTTCCTACCTAGAATCTGTCGCCCCGGGTGAAAGGCGCAGGTTCAGGAAGAATTTTAACTTCAATAATTTCCTTTAACACTGAATCTGTTACGGTCAGGCGTATCACTTACCACCAGGTGAGCGATCTATGCTTTGTACTAGGCTCCAATTGCCACTAATTCAGCAATATACGTAAATGGCTTACTGCCACTTCTATCTCTTCAACCTATTGCACTCCACTGCTGGACATAGGTCTCCTTTATTTTGCGCCAGATATCCGGTCCTCCGCTTTTCTCATCCAGCCTCCACGCAAGTTGTCGGTCCATCGGTCTGGGCGTCCTACGCTACGCTTGCCGAGACGCGGTCTCCACTCCAGAACTCGTCTGCTCCAACGGCCATCGGTTCTGCGACATACGTGACCAGCCCACTGCCACTTCAACTTGCTGATCCGACGGACTATATCGGTAGCTTTAGTTTTCTTACGAATTGCGGACAAAAGCCCCCTAAGAAAGACCCCGAGCACAGCTGGCCGTTGTACTAGGAACCCTAAATTATTTTTAAATTTTGTCAAAGAAATTTCTAGAAGATTCAAGAGTCCTAATCATAAATATGACTAATAATAAGCTTGCTAAGAACCTTAACAGGCCGAAACCCAACCCGATCCGTCTGCACAAGACCCGGGCAGAGCAAAAAATATACACAACCATATATGCACATACGTACCGACTGAAAATATAAAATAGTACCAGTAAAAAATATATAAAAGCAACAAAAATATATTATTCTCAAGACGTGGGCACACAGGTGCACGCGTAGAGGGCTGTGCATGTGTGCGTGAACTGGGAATGGCGTGGAGTCGATAATAGTTATGATGCCTTCTTTTTTTTATTAAATAAGTAAGCAATTAACTGCCTGTGATGAAATGATCTGAGTGCTAGGTTTAAATCGCCGCGTGATCCAAGGGTAGTGGGTTTGTATCCCAAGCAAAGTCGTGGGTTTGTATGCAAGGTTATTGCATAGTTAAGTCAATTTGTGCTGTTTTTCAGGTGGCTGTTTCTTTTTCAGGTAAAATCACCTGATTGTCTGAAAAGGAAAACTATCGGTCGAACTAAAATATTGAAAAATGAATATTATATTTTTTGGGTGAATAAAGGTGGCATTAGCCGCTACGACACGTCATCGAGCCCTCAAACTAAACCTATTATTGTTGCATTTTATAAATAGAATACTTGCAAATATTCAGTGTGGAGGCTGAAATCGAAAATCTGAGGCCCGCGATGACTGGCGCAGAATGGGGGAGACCTACGTCCAGCTGTAGGCAGCGATAGGTATAAAGGAAGAAAAATCTTCTATACTTGTATTTCTTCCACTAAAGTACCTACCATCGAAAAGTTTTCCAAATGCAAAATACACTAATATCTTTGGAAATAGGTCATATATATAAAGTTCTTTGAAGATTCCTTAAAAAGTTCTAGCACCACACACCTCCAAGGGTTTTCTTGTGACCTATTCCTAGACCGAAGGCGAGCGTTCCTTTGTGAGCGTGCATGCACCTTCCCGTATGAACCCTAGATCTGCAAAGTAAGCACTAGACTGGATGTGCCATAGTTATAAGTTGGGAATTGGATAATAATTGCATTTAAATAAATTTATACGTATAAATGAAATTGGAGTATCAGATTTTAATATTGAAATAACCGTTGTTTCTTTATGTATATGAATATTATATACGGTATATACGCCAAAATAACAATATTTATAATTTATATCTATCTATCTGTATGTTCAGGGTAATCTTTGAAATGGCTGGACAGATTTGGACGGGACTTTTTGGCAGGTAGTTGATGTAATAAGAAAAAACTTAGGCCACCTTTATAAAAAAAATATATTTTATATAGAAAAATAAAGGAATATTATTCTGCGCTTAAACGTAACTTAGCAAAGCGATTTAAGGTTACGTTTCACTACGGGAGCATATTTTTACCGCGGGTAACACCGCGGGGCAACAGCACGTACAAAACAAATGTCGTTATAGTCTGGCTAAATTAAATACAATGTATGGACATTTACTTAACACCATCTGACCCTTAATTAACGCTTAATGTTGATTTATGTTAAATTAGGCGACCCATGTGGTGTAATGGTCGAGTTGACGGCTACTATACCAAGGGGTCCCGGGTTCGATCTCCGAGCATTACAAAAATTTGACATGCCTGTTTGTATTGGTCTGGGTGTTTCTATGTATAACATGTATGTATTATTAAAAACATATATAAGTATGTTTATCAGTTGTTTAGTATCCATATTTTTGACATCTCACCCTTTGACATAACACATTATGGCTATTGGTGATTTGGCGATTACCTACCATATGGCCCACTATAAGTTGTTACGGAACTTATCAAAGTCCAAAGACGTCTCTCTTTCTTTTTTTTATGTTACCAAGTGTACAGGTCGGTCAAGACGCTCACCTGGAAAGTGATACGTCTGACCATGACAGAGTGGCTTTCATGACGACCAACGACTGTTGGACAGTTGTTATTATTATTTTTTTATGTTATAAGTGTACGGGACGGTCTGGACTCACCTTATGGTAAGTGATACGCCAGACCATGACAGAGCGGCATTAAAGGAGACCAACAACTCATAGACAGTTATTATCTTCCCATCAACGCCGCACTGCGCCCGACACCAGTGACAACAGATGATAGGTCTCTTATACCCAGTAATTTCAGTACCTCCACCAATGATATGAAATGTTTTTCAAACTTTAGATTTCCCGGGGCCAAATCTAGGTCCCAGTCTAGATCTAGGTCTTACGCGTACATAGGCAACTCGTGTGTGTACGAACCGAACTCATATCGTACTTACGCCCTTACACGACGAAGGCTTCGGGATACACTTGGTGCCAATGAAATAGGACCCTTTTTTATTTTATTTTATATCCGACCCTCTCGACGTTGTTTAAACGCACGGAAGTTTCTGACAATATTGGCTATCGTAGCTTAATTATTCGGTAATCATCATCATCATCAGCTCATCAAACGTCCCCATCGAGGGGCCCGTAAAGGGTCATCATCAGCTCATTAAACGTCCCCACCGAGGGGCACGAGCCTACCCGTATAGGGTGATTAGGCCTTAGTCGTCCACGCGGGCCCAGTGCGGAATGGACGACTTCACGCACAACCTTTGAATTTCTTCGCAGGCGTGCATGAGGTTTCCTCACGATGTTTTCCTTCACCGTAAGAGCGTCGGAGAACGTACATATATTTTCGAAAATTCGAAAACACATTGGTACGTGGCGGGATTTGAACTTCGGCCCTCCCGGTAGGAAGGCGACAGTCCACACCATTGAGCCACCGACGCTCATAACGTACATATACTTTCTAAAATTGGATTTCAAACACTTGTAGTTGAATAATGTAATCAAACTATTTTTCTTGTGAAATCTTAATAATTTCTTTTTTTTATGTTAAAGCGTACAGGACGGTTAAGACGCTCCTCTGATTTATAAGTGATACAACTGACGACGATAGAGCGGCAAATCTATGACCTGTAGTGAACTTGAATTGGTGGAAACGATGTGTTTGGAGCACGGTCAAATGCACATGTCAAGACGATTGTTTTGGATGTCTTGTTAAGACGCTTCAACTTGCCAATTGAGATGATATTGTTTTATTGTCATCAGTGTATTAATTTCAAGAAGATTTTCACCCAACCCAATGCTTATGCAGTTCCTCTTTTTATGCTTCTCTGTGAACGATGAATTTTTGCACCT
This sequence comes from Leucinodes orbonalis, assembly GCA_019425675.1. Taxonomy (NCBI): domain Eukaryota; kingdom Metazoa; phylum Arthropoda; class Insecta; order Lepidoptera; family Crambidae; genus Leucinodes; species Leucinodes orbonalis. The sequence goes on from PQWD01010931.1 coordinate 19,775, forward strand.
TATTGTACTCGTATAATTTTGTTATTGTCTCCTTAATCACTGTGTTTTCCAAAAAGCCATAATTAAAATATTTGTTCAGCTTACCGTTATACGGATGTATTAGATTTAATAATTTTAGGTAATATTTATGATCCTGTAACTTTCATATCACATTTTGAATTAAGCACTTAACTACACAAATCACTAAAATAGTTCACACATTTGTATTTAGAATACATATCAAACATTTAATAAAAGTAAACAATTTTTTTTCTGTCAATTTGTACGCACGTTTTTTCTAACATTTTTTTCTTTTTCAGTACCTTTTCATTTTACCAATATTCACTGGAAACTATCATAAACTGTTAACTTGACCGAAAATAATTAAAAAAAAATACTCTCACTGACATTTCAAAATATAATATCGCAAGTCCGAACAGGCACGTATGTTAACAACGATTGGAGTATTTGAAGTAGTGTGAAAAAGTAACCTGATACCATAAATGGTTATTTAAAGCCAGCCACAATCACTTGTTTAAATGAACCCAAGATTCTTAGAAGTCCTGTTATTATAAACACTAAGTAGAACTGGACCCGTAAATATGAAGAACTATAATAAATCATTACGTTGTAAGTAATTAACATTTCTCTCTCTGCAACCTATCGCAGTCCACTGCTGGGCATAGGTCTCCCCATTTTGCGCCAGATATCCAGTCCTCCGATTCCTCGTCCAGGCGTATGTATAGTGGATGGTGGATGGTATATGAGTTAGACCTTTCAGATAGGTCCAGCTATGGACGTTATAGCTGTGAGCATAAATTGTTGTCTGGAGAATCCCTGTAACAATCTGTTTATATTGTTCTATATATAATTTAATAAATATTATTTCCTTACTAAGTTCCCATAGTACGAGCATCTTGCTTAATTTAGTGTTAGATTTTTTTATGTAATAGCAGGCAAACGGCTCATCTGATGGTAAATGACACTGCCGCCCATGTCCATTTGCAATTACAGAGGGCACTGAAATGCGTTGCCAGCCTTTCAACAACGAATACGCTCTTCTTTAAGGTCGTCAGGTAATATCGCTCAGCTAATTTCTCCGGCAGCAACTAATTCCACAATTCCGTCGTCCGTAGCAAGAAATTACGAAAATGCACTGTACAGGACTTCCATTCATCAAGGTGGTGAGGATAAAATTTGAGATTGAATTATGTAAATATCTGTAAATATTTTTTATAGTTACGAAAAATCACAGTCTCAAATAAAGTTCTTACTCTAAATTAGCCGAACACTGAAAAATAACGTGCAAAACAAGCAATGGCCAACACTTCGGTTATATCAATTTCCCCGCCAAGCGTCGTGTGTAACATCGTTTATCACACATTAAAACGCCAAACGCATATCACGATAGATGTTTCTAGCGTATTTATGTATGCGAAAACCGCGTAACCAATCAAGCGGTTAATACAGTAATCGGTGGATTTTTAACATTTTTTACCGGTAAGCTGGAAAAAGTGATAATCACAATGTAGCCAGACTTAAATGGATGAAGTTACGCGTCGCTCACTTTTTGTTGCCTAATTGATGAGACTGGAACAGAGTTTCGGTTTTGATGATAAAACGTTGGCGTTTTTTCGTTACGTTATTTTCGGTTTTTGCCAATGAAAAACTCGCGATGCGTTTTGATTGCGCTAATAGGTAATGCGATGCGATGTCGATTGTGTAAGTGATTTTCGTTTTCCGCATTATGGAGAAGTCGGAAATAACTTGAATCGTGTGGACGACTTAGGCCTATACACCCTATACGGGTAGGCTCGTTCTCCTCGAAGGGGACGTTTAATGAGCTGATGATGATGTGTGGATATCTGGCGCAAAATGGCGGAGACCTTAGCAATGGACTGTGATAGCTTGAAGAGAGTTTGGTTCATTGCAAAACTCTGTGTGTTGATGTGTTTGCTACATTGCAAAATCAGGGTCGAACTATTTGACAAGTAAATGTACTAAAGCGTACCTATTGTGGGATATGCCGATGTCTGGTGATAGCGCATGGTAAAAATAATAACGATTGTACTATTAAAATTTTTCGATAAAAATAAAATTGAAACAAAAAATGTCACCGGTTTTCTTGTCCGCCAGTGCAATAGAAAAGCCTCGTACGGTCAGAAAATACATAAAATATTCTATGAATTTATTTCGGAGCTTTTCAGTAAAATTTCAAATATATCCAACGGTGTATTTTTTTAGTGTTTCAATTTCCTGATGCCGTAATTTCAGTTCTTGCCAGAGATTTTCACAGTACACGATTCGGTCGTTTTTAACCGAGACTCGAAGATTATACAATAATTTTATCACTTTTTTGGTTAATTCAATTGAATTTTTCTTTGATATATCTCAGTCCACTCCTGGACATAGGCCTTTCCTTTCTGCGCCAGATATCTTGAAATAAATAATTTACGACGATGTATATTTGACGACACATTTGGTGTTGCGGTTGAAACGTCGGCTACTACACCAAGGGTTCGATCCCGGTAGTACAAATTTGTGTGCATAATATGTCTGTATTGGTCTGGGTGTTTTCTATTATAATATGTATGTATTAACAAAAAAAAAATAAGTATGTTTACAGTTGTTTAGCACCCGTAATAAGGCTTCACGCTTAACTTGGGCTAGATGGCGCTGTGTGAATGTCAGTATGTAGTAGTAATGGATA
>PQWD01010932.1:0-35926 GCA_019425675.1 Leucinodes orbonalis
TTTAACTCATTAATTAATAATTAAGATAACTTTTGACTTTGATCTGTATTAAACCAACTTAAGTCATTATGGTTTCGTTTTGTGTTGATTTTTTTGTTTTATTTAATTGCTCGGTACGGCATTAATTTTTTTTTATATACAAAATGGTTATATTTCAGTACCTTTGAGTGGCTATATATATAGATTCCACATAATCATCTGAATTGAAATATGTTCTTAACATCTAACAAAACTTGATAAACTTATTTATAATTGGATACTTAAAAGGCAGCAGTGTAAAAACATTACATGAAATAAAAGTTTTTAATAAAGGTAATAATACTTAATGTTAAAATAAACAATGCACAAAAACACAAAATAAATACTACGTTGAAACAATTTCGATCCATGCGCACATAAAAGTTAATCCATCAAATAATGCAACACAAATAGCAGTAGCTCTCTCCTAAATTTACGACGCTACATTAAATAGCATTAAAACAAAACATTAACAAAACGTTTTTAGTTTTTCTGTAAAAGAAAACATGAAAATAATAATTTAAAGGCTAGCCTAGTAATAGTATCTTCATCCATGGTACATCCTGAGTCTTTTACTGTCTTTTGACTGTTTTAAAAGTCATAAGTGAATGATACAGTCAGTGCGCACACCTGGTGGTAAGTGATACGCCTGACCATGACAGATGCAGTGTTGGAAAAATTAATAACAACCTATTGTCATTATTTTCCGTAATACCCAGACATTAACATGTATTCTGCCACAGAAAACAAGAAATTTCTTAATTTGTATGTACAATGGTGGACAACTCAGTGACGATAGGTCGGTGAGAGGATCCAGGGGGAGGGTCATGGGGATCATGACCCCCTGAGCTATTTTTAAGTACTATACTAACGTACATTAACAAGATACCTTATTAAGTTGACTACTACTATGTGACCCCCTCCTGGCGCCCAACCTGGATCCGCCCTTGGGTGAGACAGATATACTCACTGCGATGTTTGGCCCTTTGCTTGGCCGGTCTCCGCGCCAATGGCGAGGCCCGTCGCTCGATGACGCGCGCCTTCAGCCGGACCTTCAGCATGTTGGGCTCGACGCTGCGGTTAGTGCTCGCTTACACACGCATGCCACGAACACGCACACACACATACACACCGTAACGACCATTTTACTTTCAACTACCAATATAATCAGCTTGTGACTTGTTTTGTACAAAGCGCCATCTAGCACCATAAGTAGACGGCTTGTACTATGGGAACTAAATAACGGATAAACAGACTTGTTTTTGTAAATACATACTTATTATATAGAGTACCCTGACTAAAACAGACATGTTCGTGCACACATATTGTACTGCCCCTGTTACAAGTGAGTTCTCAACCACATGGGTCGTCGTTATATCTTAAAATGAACAAATTACTGATAGATAGTTGCAAAAAGGTATATCTGATCGAAATCCATCCAGAAGATAGGCGCGTTACGGTTTGAAACCCCTTAATCTTTTAACCCTGGTAAGCGCCATATTTTAAACGTTAGCGTTACATTATTGGAATAAATCTTTAACCCCCACCATTCCAGACACAATACAAAATCTATTGTTTTTATTGGATAGATACGTCAGCGGCAGTTAAAGGTATCAGTATTCAGTATCTCAAGCCATTTCTATTCAAGCCATGACTCAAAGTGTGTCGTTACAGTTAGATATGCGAGCGCGCAGTGCGCCAAACATATCGAATGCTTTTATTAAACTCACTTGTTAAACTAATTTACTGGTATGTTAGGTATTCAAACATCACTAAAGTCGCACAAAACAATGCATTCAGAACGATTATTTAGGTAATTCAATTAACACACACTGTATGAACCTTACTCTGTTGTATTAAGACTCAATATGGCAATGCTGTCGTGATAACAACCGATAATTACTTGTGAACTCGTTCGGTACTTAAGTGAGTTGTTATGGCTTATTTGCATAGGATTTCTAATTTATGGAGGTTAACAGGTGATTTACAGCTTGTTTGCTTTATCTTTCTTGTTTTCACAAGAGTTCTATAAGGACTTCATTGAATTTTTTATTTATTTATGCTGCTTTATTGAAAGTAGGTTTAATGATGAATTTAGAAATAATGGTTTCTTTAGTGTATTTTTTGTTGCAATTTCCAAGCAGTTTGTTTAAAATTCAACTATTTTTAATCAATCATACCAACTTATAACCAAAATATTATTTTTAGTAGTTATGTACTACTAATGTTTATGTTTTTTAATATCTCATTGTAAGTAAACTGTTGTACTTATGAGAAATAAAGTTCTTTAAACCTAAAATATTATTTTAATGTTTGACTTTTAACTAGTCTTAAGTAACTTAAATTTAAGTTAACTTGCATTTTAGTTTTTGATTTAAAACTCGACGCACAAATTTGATTGTAACTAACATGCAAAAGTTTCTCCTGTCCTAAACGATTCATTTGATTGCTTAGCTTTTGAGTATGAACTTTTTGAAGAACTATATAAACATGTTGTGTCTATGTCGTAACTTCACTTTGACTGCAGTGCCATATTATTATCAACACGTTTCGTGATAGTAGCCCAAACAAAATAGATTAGCACGTCTTTAACGCCAGAAATCTCACATTTGTCTCTGACAACTAAAAGTATTATTAGCGTTCCAAGTTTTCTACTTTGACAACTGTTGTTTGGCTTACTATCCCAAAAACCGTTTTTTATATACTCCAACGTAGCATTGTCCATATCAGTTCCAAGTGGTTATCTCACCAGTCTTCCTGAGCGGGTAGTCAGCAGGCGAGGGTGGCGGGGGCGCCGCGTTCAGGGCCAGAGGCAGCGGCGCCGCGAGCCGGTACGGGTGCGCTGTCGCACCCGTTGACGTTATGCTCTCTCCGGATGACGACTTTACTATGCCCCTGGTGTATGAAACAATGCATTTATATAGTAATCATCTCTACATAGTACAAAACAAAGTCGCTTTTTCTATACCTATACAATTTATTTCAAAAATTCGAAAACTCATTGGTACGTGGCGGAATAGGCATGATGACTGGGTCCTGGAATCGTAAGAACTATTTTATATTATTACAAATCTGGGTTAAAAATAACGCTGTACTTACTCTCAGCTCGAAAACTCATGTTTTATGAATTTTATTAGTCTTCAAAGATGGGTGGGCAAGTCCATTTTTAAAGTACATTAATTGTCAAAAAATTGTTAACAAAAGGATAACACATATAACTTAAAGCAACTTTTGCTATTATACCATTTGAATAAACGCAACATTTAATATAGTTGTAGTACAAAATTCACAAACTATGCATACGAATTACTGAGGCGTGACGTCATAACTAGGTAGCCATTTGTATGAAGCGTTTTTGGGAAAGTCCATTATTGTGTTTTTAGAATTGAAAATCTCTGTGAGTTTTAATGTTAACGGAGTAATTTTTTTACCAATGTTCCTATTATAATGCGATCCATGGATATAATAGCAGAAAAAAAAATTGTCATCATCCTTATTTGAACCTGCACCGTCCAGATCCGAAGGCAACAGTCCATATCAATGAGGTTCTCTCTAAAAATTAACTAAAAATGTGCTTAGGATATAGGAATAGGTATGTTATCAAGTAATAGAGCCTTTTATAAGGTTAATAGCCCGTGAGAGTCACTGGACTTCGGGTCATTACTATAGTGAAGGGTTTTGGCCTAATCCATAGCTTGGCAGGCAGGTCGGTTGGGGATTACTGTTCCTATTAAAAAATTAGGTGTAGGTACTTAGAAAGCGTTGCTTCCCGTTCTCTGTCCTCACAGGTCAATCAACTGAAGCTCTTTTTTTTTTCAAGTATCAAAAATCATTTTTGAGCTTTAGAATTTAAATGCATTTTATTGTATTTTGTATATAACCTTTGACATTCTTTTTTAAGCAAATTTGAATAAATGTATTTTAATTTAAGCCTAAGCCTACTCTTACGGCACCCGATTGTATTAAAATCTGGTCCGGCATGGGACACCTGGTCCTTACCAATTCCTGTAGGGCGAGCCGGGCACCGTGCGTTGGCGTTCGCCTGGGCCTTCTTCTTGAGGAACTCCTGCAATAGAAACAGATAAGAATAACACCCCACAACCAATGCATCGTCTCGCGACAATCTAGAGCATGCCATGTTTGAGAGATTTTAAGACAAAACAGTGTTTCTCGTTTTTAAGTCATTAAAAATTATAAAATCAAAATTTATATCTAATATATATTATTGATGACAGACACATTATTTTAGTATCTTTTTTCGCTAAATAAATAAAGCAAATAAAAGGTCTCAATAAATATATTTGGAGAAAAGTAAGTCGAAAGTCTACCAAAGCAATTAAAGTAAATACTTAGAAGCCTCCTGAGGTCGCCATAATAATCTTGTAATAACCGCGCACAATATGCCAACTAGAAAATTACCAAAACGTTCTCATAAATTAAAATACATACCAAAATTAATCATTCGAGTTCATCTATAAAATGGCTTCACAGACTTGATTAGACCAGAGAGAGCCTCAAAGAACTTTAAACGTCAAATTAATAAAAAGAAGAGGGTAACAACAATGCTTTCGTTAAGTTTTCGCTTAATATTTATTTTTGGAAGATTTACAGGTTTTATAGGCACTAAGCAAGTATAACAATATATGGTGAATCCAATACTAATTATTAAAATTCAACACGCCTTTACAGAAACCATTTTACATATGAACGCAACTTCGAACCGACTTCGAACGTGTCACTCGTCGTGTCACCCGATTTTGACCAGTTAAGAGTCCCACTCAGAGGACGTTAAGCCTTAAATACAAAGGAAAGCTGACCTGTAGTTTCTGCTTGACCTGTGTAGAAGCGTTAGCGCTAGGCTCCAGCTTATCCTTCTTCCGCAGGTCGCGGTCGCGCTCGTGTCGCTCGAGGCGCTCCTCGCCTCTCTCGCCTCCCTCGCCTCGCGCGCCTCCCGCAGCGCCGCCTCCTCCAGCGCCTTCTGCTGTTCCCACATCTGAAGGTGTTACCTTGCAGTTCAGATCATTCGCGACGTGCGCAACACACGGTCGCACCTACCTCGCCATATTTACGGGTTTTTTAATGTTATTAGTGTCCAGGACGGTCTGGACGCTCGCCTGATGGTAAGTGATACGCCTGACCATGACAGAGCGCCATTAATGGAGACCAACAACTGACAGTTATTATGTTCCATCAATGCCGCACTGCGCCCGTCACCCGAGACAACAGATGTTGCTGTCTCTTATACCCGGTAATTTCACTAGCTACAGTGCCCTCATCCCGAAACACAAAAGAGCATAACACTCCTGTTTCACGGGATTATATCTGGCACTGCGGTGGTACCTACCTAGACGACTCAGTATCGAGTCTACCACCTAGTAGTGATATTTTTGCTGAGTCAGTAACGTGCACAGACATTAAGGGTGGAGTATGCGATACTATTGAAAAAGTGGCAAATTCTGTACTTTTGTTGGGGATAGTGAGCGAATTGTACGAGAGCCCATAAATTTTTATATTATTTAGAATTTATAGGCTGTTGGCAAACTCAGGGTATGCCCTGTTTATTTGGAGTAACAGAAATGAACGTCACTATCACGGAGCCAATGAATAGAAATAAAAAACTTTGATTCTGCTCCTTTATAAACGAAGGCTTGATTTAGCAAAGGACATGATGAAATTGTGTCTTAATTTGAGAAAATACAGTAAGGAGCGGTTAGTAAGAGAGCTGTGACAGTACCGGCTATAAACGGAGGAAACAGTTATCATTGGCTACTGTCCATATTTTCCGCAATTTCCACAAAATGATCTGAAAGTACAATTGAGTCACTGCAAAATTTTTACAAGAATTCAAAATCTTTATGTTTGAATTCCACTAAACATGTATATTAAGAATTCACAAAATTGCATGAATTACGCGGAAAAACACAAGGATGACATAATTTCTGTAAAATTTCTAAAAATTTGTGCTCTTACAAGGAACACCCAAAATATGCTTAGTAATCATTTTTCAAACATTATACATTATTAACAAAAACACTTTTTACAACTCATCACCAATGGTACTATAAAACCGCCACATTAATCCGTGAACCAATTAAACAGGCCAGCTCTTAAATTGCGTGTAGTGAGTTCACTCCGGTAACGAAGTTAATCGTCTTATACTTTTGGAGTACGGATGACGTAATTACTAATTGGTGGGCCACTATTCATGGCTATTTATAGATGGCAAGGGGAATCGCCGCGGTCGCAGCTCCAGCTGTCGGTCGTTTTGACAAATCTAATAACTTGGCCCACTGACAGCTGAAGATCTCTTACAAATAACCCAAACAAATATGGAAATATTGAATTGGTTTTAAAAATACATAAATTTATGGCACAAGCGTTATAAACAGATGTTTTTTGCAAAGATTTGCGCATCAAATAAATCTACAATATACCTAAGTAATCATAAACTTGAGAAATAATCTAAAAAAGCAAGTTTATTTTGATAAAAAAATGAGTTTTAAAATACAATTTAAGAGAAACACATTTTTACGTTTGGAAAATATCTAAGGTTCCTGATTTAGCCAACACGTTCAATAACTTTAATCAAAATCATATACGATATATTCAACATCTAACGCGAAGCCAATATCGAAGTGTGTCCCGAAGCGGTCGCATCGGCGTGGCGCCCAATCATCAACAATTAGCACAAATAAAAACCATTGAGGTTATTTTTAGTCACGTTTTGGCATTGTTTAGCCGTCCGCTCATATGGTGATCACATGCTCCAAAACGAGATATTCTCGTTTTGTTCCGCGCTGACAGATCGTTTTCGGTATTTAAACGCTCGAAGACTATCGCGGAAAGACTATATAAAATCTTTTGTACGGGAGGTCAGTTATACACTGCATAAATTATCAGACTCACTAAATAGATTTTCTATTGAGTCTTTGATCATTTAGACGAATGCGGCAACGCACCTTAAGGTGATGTCTTAATTGCTGTTCATGCTCCTGCGCCAACTTCTGGCTCTGCTGCTGGAAGTGCTGCAGGAGTATCTCCTGTTGCATCTGCTGCTGCTTTTTCAACTGCAACAGGTTTCATCACAATTAGCTTCAGGACGGCGATGTCACCTGCCATTATCATTAGAGCAATGGCAAGTGTTCAACTTAAGGGAAATGTCTATGCTAGTCCCACCACTAAGCAATATTAATTAACGTGCATTATATTCTCTGTATACAATAGCATGATTTGTAATATTATTAAAAAATATATATCGAGTAATGATTACATCTTGAACGGTAATTAGTATAATGTGAATTTAATAATGGAGGTTATATGTCGGTATTATGCTTTCATAACTTTCAAAGTCTACATCTCTGAACTTCTATTTTAAATTGCAGGTCTCTACAATGGGCATATATCCTGCACTAACTCTAAAACAAACATTGAATTTATTTCGCAATACTACATTAAGTAGAATTACACGCAATATTTACCTTCAATCGTCGACAAAATCAATACACCACACAATGATTAATACGCAATTGTATTATTAGCAAACAACGTGTCATATTCAACTACCTTTTAAACTATACATTTAAGTACAGCATTCATGTAATTGGAAAACCTAGATGTAATAAGAGACTTTTAATCTGAGAAATGCTTACTATAGGCACTTTTATTTGAGATTCCCTCTAACACATTTAACTAAAAGGTTAATTTATTAGATCATTCATGAATGCGACACACAAAACAAGTATATATAATTTGAACTCACTTGCAGCAGGAAATTATTCTCTAGGGTTTGTTTCGCTCTCTCCGCGATATGGTTCTTTCTCGGGCTCTGATTCTGACAAGACAGAGAGGAAAAACATGTAGGACACTGGACACCGGGTGGCTGGTGCACGACTACCGACATTATGTGTTTCACTGGTCGATCGAAACACATCGTTTCACAGGTTTGTTAACACATGGACATCAGACAGAAAGTGACAGAAATAGAAAATATTGTACATATCAGTCGTGAATTGTATTGGTCCACTCTACCATTTCTGTTTCATTGAATATACATTTGAAATCAGATTGTAAATGTTTAAGATGTTTGTGTTGAATGAGCTAAATTACATCCTCCTCGAAGCGTTACATCGAGCAGAAAATGTAAAGAAACGTCGGCTGCAGTGTATTGGCGTCCGCGCATATTTCTGGCGTGGCGGACATTATTTTGGTTGGGTGAAAAAAAAAATGGCGGACGTCGGAATGCGCGCGCGCCGCGAATAGTGTCGGCGTGGGCGCGGCGTGGCCTGCCTGCACCCCGGCCACGCTGCACCACATGCAACCACTCGCAAAGGAAACGGGCGCGGGGGGCGTTTAGCGAACACGTGTACCGGGATATTTTCAGCCCCATCCAGCCGGATATTTGATATTATCACCAGTAAACACTATTAGCGAAATGTTTTGGATTCGCAGCGCGTCGGGCGGGAGGCCGAGATCAACACTCGGTCTAAAATTAATCCCGCGTTACAGCGGAACGCATGTAAATATAGTATGCAGACGCGCGGGCAGCGCGCCGCGTTATGTTTTTATATCGGTTTATTTATATCGGCGCACAGGAACTTTTATAAATACGCGGCGGCCGAGTTAAACAAGATGGATGGCCGCCACGTTTGTGCAATATTCCGAGAAAAGGTCACGGGAACTCCGCGGTGGACGCGCGCCCTCGCCATGCTCTTGCGCTCGTTTTGCTGACAACTTTGCAAAATGATTTTTAGTTTATAGGTAATGGGTGTATGTTGTGTACAATATTTAAGTATTTTATAGTTGACAATAGCTTAAGATAAACAATAAAGGAACTAGATATAGACATTCACGAAGAAACATCAACCAAAAAATGTCCGAGCCGCTTGACAGTCTTGACACATACGTTAACAACTTATTTATGACAAATTATTTATAAAAATTTTGAATTTAACTTTCTATGCCAGAAAGGGTACAAAATCAAAAGCACACTACTATGTCATTGCCACATGTAGCGAGCGACGTGATTATCAGTGAAAATTATGCCCAATTGGCGCAATGGGCAGACTTTTGCCGCGGACACTTTTTCACGGAAATATTGTAGGGTCACAAGAACTGATTCGCGTCTCCCGCGACTCGGCCTGTATAACCGGAAGATTAAGTCAAAGTTAGAAGTTGATGTGGTATTCTAGAATTGTGTAGTAGTGAGGCAGTTGTGGCACGCGCGCATTTCTCTCTCTCGCTGAGTGTGTGTGTGGGGATACATGTGTGTGGAGATACATGTTTGTGTGCCCGTGTGTGTGTAGGTATATGGTGTCAGCTGACCTGCATGATCTGGTGGTGGAAGCTGGTGTCGGCGAGCGGCAGGCGCGCGCCGTGCGGCGGGGACGGCGTGTGCTGCGGCGAGCCCTCGGCGCCGCTGCTCTCGTGCGCCATCTCTGCAATCATGTCAAAGTATACATTCGTGATATGCTCACAAAACAATCGAAAAAAGTGTTCCGAATGCAGCGACAGCACACATACACATATTTCGAATGAGCGTACATTTACCTAAACAAAAGATTACAAACTGTATTCTCTTCGGCGGTTCGTTTTTTGAGGCACGGGTGGCGTATCTACCTTTATATATACAGAATATCATTGCATCTCTGCAACACACAAACAGCTGTTTCAATTACAAGTATCTAGTATACAATCTAGATTAAGAAGCATACGCATATTTACGAGCGACTGGCGTTTTTAAAATGTTCACCTTTGGTGTTGGCAAATTCTGCCAAGCGAGCGACCAATTAATCAGCCCATAATAACCCCCTTTTTGAAGCGGGTTTTTAATACACCAATGTACATAGTTCATACCTGTATTCTTCATTATTCTGTTTCTTCCCTATTTACGAAGACAACGATAGGCTTTTCAAATGAAAAAAAAGGTGATATCTCGAACACAGTTTGATTTATTTAAATTTCGACATAGTAAGAACATAATGAAATACCCGTAATATCGAATGTTTTAACTTGTAGGTCTGCTGATTCTAAGCACAATTAAGATAAAAGTTAAGTTAATTTGTTAAATTGGTCTAGGTAGAAAAAAGCATAGAAACGTAGGTAATATATTTGTAAAACTAATGTTCCATAAGAAAAAGTGTCTCACTCAAAATTGCTGCGCCCTTATTACAGGGTCTAAATTGTTTTGGTCCACCAAACCACTGTGCCTACATTTATAGAGTAATAATGAGTTGAGTATTGGGTATAAAGCTTTATTTGCACCGTAATCATTTAAATTAATATTTTTCCTAGTAATAGTAGTAAGTAAGGACCATCAAGTCTTGAAGGACTCAAGTTCTAGGGACTGAAATCTGAATTCTTTGAGAGGTAGTTGCCATTAAGTATCAGATTATCAACAAAAAAGCAATAACAATTAAAAAAATGAAAATCAATGCCTCCATTGTCATCGAATCAATCGGAGTTCCGTGATTGGCAGCCATTCCGCCAACAAACACCGACCGCATTAATCATTATTCGAGTACTAATTAATTTTACGATGTTTTCAGGTGGTGCGCGTTGTTTTTGCGCGCTCACGTGACGTGTCGGAGATAATGGCCCTACGACTTGCGTCAAAACGTGGGGCGTCAGGTCGTTTTGGATTCCGTCTCAAGGTCATGGACACGTGGCTAATATGTGTCACGTGCATTTTTGCAGTTTTTAATGTAAAATATAACTAATGCAGCACGCCTGTATGGAAATTGTTGTGAGAGCGTCCAATTTATCAAAATATAACTTAAACTACACTATGCGTTTATTTATCTCAATTTAGAATTTAACCTCTAATAGCGTTAGTGAGGGGGTGTTTGTCCGGCTCACCGGATACAATCATTTGGTGCAAAATAATCATGAAAACGTATTGACAGAGGCTGCCTAAAAAGCCACCTTACCCAACCTAAAAAGGTTACACATTCAAAATACAGTTCTTAGTATGATTATGAAAAAATGTGAGATACGGTGACAGACATCGTGTAAATAATCATTAGAAATTCAATCAACCACTTTCGGGGTGTCACATTAAAAACTAAGAACAAAAAACCTTACACGATCCTTTACACGATTACTGCTATAAAACGAGAGAAATACTCATTAATATTCCCTCTCTTCAACCTATCGCAATCCACTACTGGACATAGGTCTCCCCTATTTTGCGCCAGATATCCCAGCCCTCCGCTTTCCTCATCCAGCCTCCACCAGCGACCTTTCGCAAGTCGTCGGTTCATAGGGCCGGTGGGCGTCCTACGCTACGTTTGCCGAGACGCGGTCTCCACTCCAGAACTCGTCTGCTCCAACAGCCATCGGTTCTGCGACATACGTGACCCACTGCCACTTCAACTTGCTGATCCGGCGGGCTATGTCGGTAACTTCAGTTCTCTTACGGATTAAATCATAAACATTATTAAAAGTCTCATCTAAAACACATTAATATAAAGCACACACTTAACAAATTGAATTGTTTGCAAAGCTTCAACAGCAGTGCCGTTGCATAATAAAACTCAACGATGCATTTAGGGCACAACTCTGAAGCACTATGCGACCTTACTGCGCCTGTGACCTAAATCCGCAGGCTACCCAGAGGAGGGGGGGGGGGGTCATCCCCAGAGAGGGGCCATCCACTACCAATACGTTGAACGCGGCAAACTATCGCGTCTAACTAGTTTACATGCGCCCTTTCCGAGAGCTTTGTGATCACTTTGTGCTGTTTGCTGTGTGTGGCTTATAAATTAAATACGATTACAACAATAAGTTCTCATCTAATTAAACTTATAATATAAAAACACTTTAACACTAACAACAAACTAAAAACTTAAAAAATAAAATTTTATAACTAAATAAATAATATAATAACCAAATACAATAATTAAAAGAACTCCTCTTAGGTAAAGTTCCGAAGATACTGGCAGCGTTATCCCTTTGAATCGCTAAACTAATTCTTTGACCGAGGTAGCTGCCAGATCTCCGGTCTCCAGTGATGTCGACTAATCGTTTGAAAATTTCTACAATTCGATTACAACTACATGTTTGTCTATTTAAATATTTCCATGTTTGTATAAAGCTTTTTACAATTTATAGGGCACTATAACATGCATTGACGACTTATTTTAGTTAATGACGACAGTCCGAACCAGTGGTAGCTAAATTGGACATTCATAAGTGTTCTTCTATATGGACCTAAATTGAATAAAGACATTTTTGATTTGGATTTTTACGCTTTTGTATTTGATAAACATAAAATCCGGCGATATAAGTAGACATAACATGGGTTTAAGTTGAAGTTCGTAAGGTCTCCATTTCATTCATAATTTGTCCCAATCGTCTTTTCTAGATATACGTAATTTATTGCTTCGCATAACAAAGACCGTCGGTGGCTCAATAGTATGGATTGTCGCCTTCCTACCGGGAGGGCTGAGGTTCAAATCCCGACACGTACCAATGTATTTTCGAAAATATATGCACGTTATCCGACGCTCTTACGGTGAAGGAAAACATCGTGAGGAAACCTTCATGCACGCCTGCGAAGAGATTCGAGGGTTGTGTGTGAAGTCGTCCAATCCGCACTGGGCCCGCGTGGACGACTAAGGCCTAATCACCCTATACGGGTAGGCTCGTGCCCCTCGGTGGGGACGCTTAATGAGCTGATGATGATAACAAAGTTAAGTAAGTTGTAAAATGTATGACCAAAAATGATTTTCCAACACTGTGTCCTTTAGTTATGTTTTCGAGTTTTGTTACTAAACAGTGTAGCAATAGTTTGTCACAATTCAGTAATCTCAAAGCGTCCGAGTCAACAAAATACCGAATGCTAGGTGGTGCTTAGTTGTGCAAAGAGCGAATGAATAATGCCAAAGATCGCTGTATTGAATCGTAAAATACTTATAAATAAAAATAAAATACTAATACTTGTGAATTTCATCTGTTACCGAACAGTTTGATAATTTAAACTCCTATTTGACCATGTAAAAAATTAACGTGTTTTTAAAATAATTTTATGTGCTTAACGAACAAGTTTATACCAAGTTGAATAACTTAATATAATTCCTATATTTTAGTAACAAAGTTTTTCTGCCATCATTGAGTACGATAACAAAAATATATCCTCATTTGGGTGTAACCGCCCACGCTTGTATTTTGACTTGTAAAAACACCCCTCGCCAAATATTAGGGAAGGATCTACGTTACTTTTATCTTAATAACACTTATAACCGGTCTTGTTTAACATCCAGGGAGGCCTACGCTACGCTAGACGACTGTATAATATTTAGATAATAAAAAATTGATGCAATCAATTTAATAAAAAGTTTAATTCTATAAATCTTATAGTAACTTTTAGTCTCATTTAAAGTTCAAATTGTCAAATTATGATAATTAAAAATGAACATGCCTGTTTGTATTGGTCTGGGTGTTTCTATGTATAAGAATGTTTTTTTTAAAAAAGGTAAGTTTATCCGTTGTTTAATACGCATACTACAGGCTTCACGCTTAACTTGGGGCTAGATGGCGCTGTGTGGATGTCAGTGGATATTTAATTTGATAGAGTCCCTACCGTATATATAGGCTTTATATCAAGGCCTAGTTATTTGTAGCGAAGGATTTGTCGCTAGGCTCGCTGCTTATGGCCTTCATCACCCTGAACAAGTTTCAAGCGCTGATAGCTCTTAGCCTCAAAATGTAAGTCCTAAAGCTGAATCTTGGGGCGTCCTAGAGCGGAACTCACCTATTTTAGGGCGTTGCAAGAAGTCTAGATAAACAAGTATGTTTAGAGAAAAAAGCGAACCGGTACGTGCCGGTCACGCGTGCTCAGGTTCTACCGAGTAACATTTTGTTTTCGTTGTTACTCAATTTGTTTCATATACTTACAAAACATTTACTGTACATTTATATTTAAATGTAATACCTGGTGTATCAAATTGAGCTTTATTTAAAATTAAATTCTATTCTTTTGTTATAATAATAGTAAGAGTCGCCGATCGTCGTGTACTGACAAGTAAACTATTATTAGAAGGTAATCCCAAACTGCGGAGGCGTGCTCGCCAAGCTCGTATAACTTATTCCTAAGATCCGTAACCTCAGGCACAGGGATACAGGTTCTCATTCCAATCGGACCCCCCCAAAAGTAGGTCGGTGGAGGTAGCCTGGATCAGCGGGCGGGGGGTGGGTATGCGGGGGTGGAGGGTGTCAGTTTATTTTTGGCCCCGGCTATATTTAGCCGGCTGATAGGCGGCCGGGTCGCGGCGTCCTTCGGTTTGTTTCTATACTAACGTTTCGCCGTGCCCTTTACGAAACCAACAAAGTTCACTTTGATATTATTGCCCTAGAGACGACCGCGGGGTCGAAGTATAAGACATACAAATATAATCAAACTCGCTTATGATGTACTCAGTGGGTTACGCAGAACCAGCGAGTCGCAGAACCAATTAATTACGTAGCTCCGTAGAAACAAAACAATTTGTTTGTTATCCTCGAAGCTGGTGGGCGCGGTGTCGCAAACAGGAAACAATTCTATCGAAATATGGTATTAAATTTAGAAATTCGACATTTAGTAAAGCCCCCGATGACTTACGTAAACGCGGTAAAGTTAAATTGAAAAGTTTAACGATGGATTCTGTAATTGTTTTCTTAACGCAAAATTAATATTAATCAACGTTTCGCTTCCAAAACCTTGTTTACAAACATTCCAAATTTTTCAAGAAATCCAAACACGAATCGTTTAAATAATCAATTATATAAAAATGAATCGCAAAATGTGATACTAAGCTAATAAGTAATTTCCTTTAAAAAGTAAAAAATAATAAAAGAAACTTAATGTTAAAGTACCTAAGAATCTATTAATAATTCTAATAAACAACTCGCGTTGGGGGACCGCTCCTAATTATTTCTTTCTTATCTACGATATTTTTCATAAGATGGTTACCTCTTTAGGCTTTTACCCAAGAATTTTGAAGGAATTTCATGAAAGTTTTTGAATTATTCTCTTATTTTGTTTTTATGTTCATCTCTGTTACTTAATTAGACTATTTGTATTTGAATTGTTAGTTTAAGAGCGGTCCCCCAACGCGAGGTTTTTTTTTAGAATTATTAATAGATTCTTAGGTACTATAACATTAAGTTTCTTTTATTATTTTTTACTTTTTAAAGGGAAATTACTTAAGTTCTTGTGTCGGGAGTTTTTTATATTTTTAATTTAATTTTTATTTCATACTTTTTATAGGTAGGTTAGGTTAAGTTAGATTTTAGTATATAGACAGACACGTCAAACTTATAACACCCCTGTTTTTACTTACTTACTATTGTAATGTAAGAATCATTTCCTTTCATTTGATACCCCACTCGGGCATATTTGTAAACAATCGGTTTTTCATTCCCACTTTCATCCCCTATATCTTATAAACAGCTTAACCGATTTTAATAAAACATAGCTAAGAACACGCTCGATTAAATGACCTTTCAAACAAAAAATAAATCAAAATCGGTCCCTCGTTCGGGAGTTATGGTGCCACAGACAGACACACAGACACACAAACACGTCAAACTTATAACACCCCTCTTTTTGCGTCGGGGGTTAAAAAAGATAGTTCAACAACAAAATTATATGAATAGCAAAAAAGTGTTGATTAGCGCATAACTAAATAACGCCTGAACAAATATCTTTGACAGAGCTATTCTGCCGGGTCCGCTAGTGGTCTATATACCTATCAAGACTCAATTACGATCCTATTGGCGCACTCAAGATCCCAGATCTCAAAACACAAAACCAAAACAGGTCCGACCTAGATGTCAACAGCGCTCGGGGGATCAACGTCACCAATAAATTAGCCCGCAAGGCCGAATGCATCTGGTGCACTCCGCGTACAAGACAAACGCTTCGGACCTAATCCATTATGCAGCTCGTGTAATTGACACACGTCAGGTTATTTACAAGCTCCCAGCCGGTGACAGCTACACAAAATGGCGCCAATTTTGAAACGTCACAAAGACATTAAGTATTCCCGTTTTAATGTCCGGCGTTCCCCATTTAGATATTTGCATATTAAACTTGAGGTCACCTATATTTTTAATAGATTGACATGACATTTGACGGTTGCAATAAGTGGGTCAGCATTATGAAGTTATTTAACCCCTACTATGAGTTGAAATAACTTTAACATATATTAAACACTATATGATATCAGTAAAAACATAAAATTATTATGTGGAGAAATGTTCTGAATATATTTGCCACTTATGAGTTTAATATTATAAATATTTATTTACTTTTCTTGCCACAAAATAACGAAAAAACAAATATTTTTCACACAGGGTACGTTGAAGTTCATTCGCGTAATGAAACAAAAATACGAGTTTATTTTCGCGACCCGCTCCATTCGAGCAGGAGTCATGCTACGAGCTTTCGTAGTACCACGGGATAGCTACGAGACTACGAGCGTTCTATTTGAACTAGGGAATACAATATACGCCGTGTCCAATACAACCTGTTCAAGTAGGTACAATGTAAAACGATTCTTGAAACTAAAATTAACATGATTGTATTGGCATAAAAACGTCGAGATGTTCGTATAAACGTGGATTAAATATTGTAAACGACTTAAAGAATATAATTAACTGACCGCGTGGAACCGATCGCTAAAAACAACAGGTTCCGAAGGTCGCGCGATAAACGCACATGTGTTTTGTGTAAAGCGCCATTAGGAGACGAATCTGTTAGTGTTGCCATCATTGTTATTTCGGTAACTGGAAATGTGGAAAAGGGATTTCTGTCGGAAAAAAATGTGTTCCATATTGAAATATGCTAAAATGCAAACAGTAAAACAAAGCTAGAATCAACACAAAGCGGCCCCCGCCCCCCGCCCGCGCCCCGCGCTAAATATAGCGCGCCCGGCAAAGCGCGACAAGTGAAGGACGCTCCCCCGCACCCCGCGCGCCATCCCGCTCGCGCACACACACCACAGCGCCCGCGCGACAGGGACAAAAGACAATACACAACAAAATTATAAACGTTTAAAAATAGAACACGCACGCGAGCCACGAAACGTGCGATAATGATTTTATCAATCCGCGATAACAAGGAACCGTACATTTTTCAAGCAGATGTAATGGCGAACGAGTTGATGAATTGTACGTTGATTTTTTATGTGAGACAAGCTGGGAACCGGTTTGTGTTATATTTCTGAAGGGGCACGGTGTGGAAATTCTGTCATGAGTATGTAAAAACGTTGGTGGGTTTTTTTGCTTAAGACAAGTGTACATTATTGTGTTATGGGCAACTGGATATTTAAATATTCTCGCTAACTTTCGACATGTGGTTGTATTGCTTTTAAAGTGTGCTCGAGTCCCACGTTTACTTATTAAATAGGTTTGATAGAAAGATATTATACTCGTACCTATCGATTTTGCTTGGATTGATTATTTTCGCTTTACTCGTCCTTGTGTAGGTTTCGCCTAAAACAGGGATTAGCCCGTAATCACAATATTTTTAGAAAATAAAAGCTTAAGAGAAAACCTGTTACGCCTAGTTACTTGAATATCTTTTACTTTGTTATCAAGTTATCATTGTTCATAGAAAGTGGTTATACATCAATAATGATAAGATAGCAAACCTATTTCAAAACTGACGCAATTTGTATTCACAATTACGCCTGCCATTAATAAAAACTTACTTCAAACAATCTTAAAAGAGTTGATGGTGGACCTGAATTTACCTGCATGTTCTGCCCGATCGATGTGAAAGCTGTTAATATGGGCCTATGTTAAAGTGACTATAATAAATAAGTGCACAAAAAAAGTTAAAATTTCATTGTAATTCAAAAGACCAGCATATTATCCTAAAATAGAAAGACTACCGCAAAGGAAGCAACAAATTAAACAACGGAACCGGGTTCCGCTCCCGATTTAGACCTGTAAAACATTACAAAATAGAGGTACGAATTTACACTCGTTTGCTGTAAATATTAATTTCCGGGCCACAAAAACGGATATTAAACGTTTTATCACCACTAAAGGGCATTCGGAGATATCTTTTTAACTAATTTATCATTAGTTAAATAGGTATCTAAAGATATCTCCGAATAATCATAATTGATTTATATATATTTACACACAGAATTGGATTCTCACTCTTCGATCGCAGTCCACTGCTGGACATGGTTCTTCCACATTTTGCGAAAGGAAACCTATACATCAGCCTGCACCAGCAACTTGTGTCCTAAGACCTAAATATTCAGTTATCTTGTTCCACTCCAGGAAACAATAAGTTGTTGTGTACTCGTATGTATGTTTAATGCCTGCCTTTATTGATTCATACCTTGTTTCATCATCAAGCTCATTAAACGTCCCCACCGAGGGGCACGAGCCTACCCGTATAGGGTGATTAGGCCTTTGTCCACGCGGGCCAGTGCGGATTGGACGACTTCACACACAACCTTCGATTCTCTTCGCAGGCGTGCATGAAGGTTTCCTCACGATGTTTTCCTTCACCGTAAGAGCGTCGGACAACGTACATATATTTCGAAAAATTCGAAAACACATTGGTACATGGCGGGACTTGAACCTCAGCCCTCCTGGTAGGAAGGCGACAGTCTACACCATTGAGCCACCGACGCTCTTAGGTTACCTTGTTTAGGTTTTCCCTAAAAGATTAAGTGAAATATGACGAGTATGTCATCGCTCACCTAACCGAAATTTGTTTTTCCTGGATAGCGTGATCATCATGTACATCTGTATTCCTTAGTCTGCCATAGAGTGATCTATTTCTATGAATCATAATCTCCTCCGTTTGAATGGATAAACGATAATGTTTATCGTTCTTATGTATGATAAAATATATATAATATCTCTACAATTATTGTCATTTGAAGCATATTTGAACAGTATAATAAATAATTTTCGATTTCGACACTCCAACTTTTATATCTGTCACGATGCCGCATCCACGCGTCCCTCGCTCCTGGTGAAACCCGAAATAAAGTGCCATAAAAGCCAAGTCCAGAGCCGCTCCAGATCCAGCAGGCTATTTGCAGCTCACATGTGTTTACGCCGCGCACGTCGTCTATATAGGCCTATACGCCCGTTTGGAACCCCACCGGAAATATGGGTCCTGCATTTTGCGGGTTGCAGATTGTAATCGTTAACTATTACTAAAAAAACATGTGTTAAATCACGTTACATCATCATTGATGTCACGATGTGTTATGTTTATCATTATTTTTCATATAATACAAATAAATTATGGACATTTCATAAGTCGAATTATTTCGGGGCCCCAACTTTATTAACTTGATTTTACGTCTTGATTAACAATGGAAATGCTATTTAAAGGACTTGCCTTTTGTGGTTAATTTTATATCACAAAGGGGAGTCTCAACTCAAGTAAGCCATAAGAGTGGTAAAAAAATTCACTTCTTTTAGTGACATAAAAGCAAAGGATGTGTGGTTTTATTTTTACTTTTTTACACAAATATGAGCATATCTATGAGAAAATTTGTTTGTTTTCATGTAAAAGTCGGATAAATCGAAAATCCGTTTTTAAAAATTCGGATTTTAAAACAGAACGGATTTGTAAAAGAAAATTTAAAAAAAATGTTTATTTCGTTAAAAGTGTACAAACATAAATTTGTATAGGCTATATATTTACACGTACATTATATATAGGCTCATCAGCCTTTAGACGTCAAAATTCTAAGTCACATTATCCAGTAAGTCTGTCACACCATCTAGCACGAACACACTCCGTCTCGAGCACCGCCAGCCTACAATAGCTTGTGATGAAGTGAGACTGAGGCCTTACACACATGACTCGGGAAAAATACATAAAATATATCCAACCAAGTGTACTTTTTTGAGACATCTACACCAACGTCTTAGAATATACCATAAAGGAGACTTAAGCAACATTAAAATGTTGCCGCAGAAAATTTTAATATCTAAGTGAGAGATCACTATAAGATACACATTAGTCTTTCAGTTTTTTTGCCTTTTTAATAACGACACACAAGACACGATAACATCAGCAGCACTTTACATGTCACAGAACACGTAGCCACAGTAAAGTTATATTAGTGCATAGTTATAACTAAACCTTGTCCTTGAAAAATGTGCCCTTCAGTCGTGCGACACGCAACCGCGGAAGAGTTGCCAGCGTTAATTAGCTTTCCTTTTTTAAATAGTATGTTTGTACTATATCCATTCACATATTTCTATTTTTGAAATGTATTATTTTTAACCCTATAATCACTAGGATTCCAGACAATTTAAAACATTTATGGACATTGTACCACAAAGAAAACATATATGCTTCGATACGAATGGATCGCCTCGTGATAGAAACCCGGCGTGAAACAACGCTTTGCATTGTGTTTCACCGAGTGAGTGGTTACCTGGTTACCGGAGGCCCAAACGCCCCACTCCCTATATTTTGTTTTGTTTGTATTGTATTGTATTGTTATCTGCCTTATTATTGACACAAAGCACCCGCAGCTATTTTCTAATTGCGTGCGAGATGATTCACACGGCTTGTTTGTCTATTAATAAGGTCAATGACTATTATCATCATTACAGCCTTAATATGTCCACCGCTAAACGAAGATTGTCCCCTGATGAATGACCGATCCCTAGCAGTCGACACCCATCTGCTACTTACATCTGCTACCTTATCCAGATAGTTTCATGTGTTTGAGGGTCGGTCTACTTTTCTTTTTCCGTTACGTTGGCGCTTCTCGAGACACTTTCCGATCTATCGGACCTCAATTCAGTACTCTATGAGCCCTGTTCATTGCTACTTCCATTTACTTATAATAAATAATTATATTACAAACAAAAACATACAAGCGCTGTGCTACGACACCAAAGTGTACAGACTTGCGTTTTGTACAAATATAGAATACTGTATATATCTATACTGTGGCAGTAGTAACGCGATGAAGCCATCACCCGTATACGTCAATCTATCTCGCAATATTGCGATAGAGATCACGTTTATGCCGAGCAATGGTCGCAACTAGCGACTGTTGCGAGCTACTATAGCACTTAAAAGAAGCTATTTTGACCTTAAATTGTATATATTGTCTGTCAAAACCTTTTCACTACTCGACAATCTCAAATATTGTGCTCTTAGAAATAAAATAGGACTACAACCATAGATTTCGGATATTTCGCTGCGCAGAAAATCTAACTACAACAAACGAATTCATCCTTAACAATAGAATAGTGGGCGCATTGTTCATGAGATATTATTTTTTAGATGCAGCATTTACCTTTATCTCGAAATGGATTATACAGAACACGCCCTTTCATCACGACTCATATTATATTTTATTCGGTCTATTGTAGAGCTCTTACATGTTGACATTTAATACGTTCAAGGTTATCGAAAAATGTACCAAAATAAACCGATGACGACGTTGTAAGTTTCTAAGGTTTCACTTATTATTGTTACGCATTGAAATACATGTGAAGTTTCAATGTCTGAAATCTAATTTTACCCTATTTCGCGTTTAGGTAGTTTACGAAATATAAAAGTCAGAGTTCAACAAAAATAGAAGTGATGAAATTGCTTTTGTGACGTGAATAAGTTGGTGTCGTGTTAAAATTACTATGGTAAGGTTGAAATTTCATCAATTTTGCGCCATTATGTAAAGCAAATGTATAAATAAAAATGATTTGTTTAAACATATCTTGTGACTAGTATCGTCATCATTAGCTCATATACGTCTCCACCGAGGGGCACGAGCCTACCCGTAAAAGGGTGATTAGGCCTTAGTCGTCCACGCTTTTTCTTCGTAGACGATGTTTTCCTTAAACTCAAGAACGTCGGACTAACGATCCTACATTTAATTTTGAAAATTTGTAAAGACATTGGTACTAGGCGGGATTTTAGCCTACAAAATCCAGATCAGAGGGCAACATCCACACCAATGAGTTACCAACGCTAGATATATTAATCTGGCACAAAATAAAAACAACAACAGATAACAGTAAACTTTAAAGGGCTATTGCCAAACAGGACTTCACTCAGCATAGGTCCGGATACCTGGACTATTGAAAAAACCATTGCAAACTTCGATACATGTTTACTGTTACTTACAATAATTTTAAATCTAGGTTAACGGTGGAATATATGCAATAATTCAATTCGAGTTTAGTCCACTTGCGGCGTTCGCTGCGCAGGAGTGAATCACGTCTATAAATAGTCGAGTTATAATTAGTTTACCATACAAAGACGTAGTAGAACTCTTGAAAGGATTCCGGATCCATTGACTCATGCGCGAGACTCTTTGTTTGCGGCGCGAGATGGCCAACTATGCTCTAATCTTCTTTACTATATTACTTGTTACATTTTTTATAAGTATCAATTATACAGAGATTACTACAGTTATATTAACTTATTATTATACTTATACCGACGCTCTTACGGTGAAGGAAAACATCGTGAGGAAACCTTCATGCACGCCTGCGAAGAGATTCGAAGGTTGTGTGTGAAGTCGTCCAATCCGCACTGGGCCCGCGTGGACGACTAAAGCCTAATCACCCTATACGGGTAGTCTCGTGCCCCTCGGTGGGGACGTTTAATGAGCTGATGATGATGACTTATATTACACAGTAATAGCTTTTGCCAGCGGCTGCGCTCGCGTTGAATGAAAGCACGGATTTCCTTTCATGGTTACAACAGATTATTATTTCACGCTGCTTTAGGTAAGACGTACGAGTATAGTATCGATTTCCCGTCCATTTTTAGCATCCTACCTTGAAAACTGCGAACATGCCCATATAAAATTTCAACCCCTAGCCTTTGAGAGTCGATTCCGAAAATAATTGTTGCAAGATTTTTTGGTATTGACCAATAGACCGCATGCCAAATACATCAAAACACCCAGAGCAATACAAACAGACATGTTCATGCACACAAAAGTTTGTACTGCCCGGGGATCGAAAACGGAACCCTTGGTATAGTTTCCGGACGTCTCAACAATACATCAAAGGGTCGTCAAATTATTGTAAATACAGGCAGGTATATTCTGCTTGTTATTCTGAGACCGGCAAAATAGAGATTGCTCCAGTCGTGTAGCTCCATCATGTTATTCCCACAGAACATGTGCAATTGTGTGTTCAAATTGAGCGTGAATATTCATACGTTTCAAAGTCAAACCGTCGCTTAGTATTGGAGTAATGTGGTCGTTCTTGTCAAATATACAGTACAGCTACATACTACGTATAAGAGTAATTGTATGAACACAATTTATTTATACGTACACTCCTATATACACTTGGATAATTCAGCGGTAAATAGTAGTTACACAATTAATGTTCGACAGTAAATAGCAGTACTTGTAATGACGATCATTTACAACTGACGAAATATTTACTGCTATGAAACTACACTTCATTATTTCTTAAAATATCGACAGTTGAGATCGACAGTGTAGGTAGGGTAACAGCCCATCGAAATTGTCTGCTATTGATGGACGTGTCAAAAGTTACAAACGCATTCAAAGTAATTTGGTGTGACACCTGTTTTGGTCCCTCACTGTGCCACAACACCCGTGCCCCCACACAGCGACACCTGAGCCCCGCACACAGCGACACCTGTGCGTCGCACGCTGTGACATTAACCTTTTAACCGTTAGAATTCCGGGCACAATTGAAAACACTGTGTCTGTTGAATATATGTAACTGCAGCGGTTAAAGTATTAATTGTTTCCGCACGAATGCTACACACACAGCGACCCTGTGTCCCGCACGCTATCACCTGTGCGGCACTTTTAACGCGCGCCAGGTGCCCCTGTTTTTGTCAACCTGCAACCTGTACCCGCCACGCGCCCTCGTTTTTGTCAACCTGCAACCTGTTACCCGCCACGCAAATACACTAGTAAATCTCCCCGCTTCGCGGCTGCTCTATAAACAGATGGCGCATTCCGTGACGCGGTATTTTTTAGCCGACAACTAATTTTGGCTACGAACAGACATCCTCGGTGGGACTCTTTTTTATTTTGTGTATATTTTTTCATCTTGACGATGAGCAAAGGATTGGTGTAATGAAAGTAATCGTTCAGTGTAATAATTTATACCTAAATTGTGACCAATGCTAGTTAGAATGTTTTAATATTGATCAGATATTTGTTGTGAACACAAAAGTAACATGTATAAAGGAATCGTATTACCAATTTCCTTGCTATCCCTACAGCATTTTCAAAAGTAATGAATTGATATGTACGACACATATCAAGTACACCCAACATTTTCATACAATGACACTTGATAGTGTATTGAAAAACACACACTATTAATATAATAGAACAGTTTTTTTATACCAAAAGTGAACCTATTGAACGCCGGGATTCCACACACAACAGATTATTATCATTGCGCCTTATGGCGTCATTGGCGGTCAAAGGGTTAACGTTCTTACACAAAAATGCAAACTAAGGAAGACGTCAATGACGCCATCATCAGTACAATAATTTTTAGTCTAAGCTACACTTGCCGCGCAAGCGCGTACAATGCGCGCGCATCAACCTGCCTCTCCCCAGAATAGCCAAAGAACCATTAGAGGGTTTAACGTTTATTTCGATGCACAAAGACCGACCAACATGCTGGCGTTACTATTTATAGCACGCTCGATACTTTCCCACTGTTAGCTATTCCCGGACTTGTACAAATTCTATTTTAGGCGCCCTTTTGTTAGTTTACTTCGCAGATATAAACGGTATACGCGATAATTCTCTGTAACTCAACGTCATTAGCCAGTAATTTACGAGTAATTGGATTTTACATTTGAAACGGCTACTTTATTAACCTCATGAATATGGTGATTTGTTGGAAATGCAAATAGATGTGACCGACGCAAACCGCTGTTAGTTGTTATAATGACGACTGATTTTAACATGACATGTTTTGATTGCCGTGGCATGATGTACTAGAAGTTAACAAACATCGCTATTTGAAAGGAAAAGAACTGAATTTAACATTCAATATTGACATTATTCTGTAAATGTTGCTTTGTATAATAAATAAATATCTACTGACATTCACACAGCGCCATCTAGCCCCAAGCGTGAAGCCTGTATTTTGGGTACTAAACAACGGATAAACATACACAAATATTTTTTTTGTAAATACATACGAAATCACTCAGACCATTACAAACAGACATGTTCATGCACACAAATGTTTGTGCTGCCCGGGGATTGAACCCGGAACCCTTGGTGTTGCAGTCGACCTCTCAACCGCGACACCAAATGGGTCATCGTTGTATCGTCGATTGAATTATACAAACGGCATATTGTACGAGTTTACATCTCAAATGATTCAACCACTACAGTATTTCGCTACATTATTACCCACTTAAACTCCCACAAAACATGTAAACAAAAAATCAATTTATTGGTTATATCATTGTAACATTAACAATTCCTTGTGTTTACGAGACTAACCTCATGTTATGTTGTAAATGGATAGATCGCCTTGCGATATTAGCGTCATATTTGACGATGTTAGGTGGACAGTATTATGACCTATAAGACATACCTAAAAGAACTAACCAGTGTTGCTACATTACCTTCTTTTTACTATAGGTTAACTCCTTTTGAACTATTTATCCCGGGGCTATCTAACTTTTTCGTGTTTTGAAAATATAACCAAAACGTAGTTTTCGCCATCCTAACAACACTTTCTCTCTAACCGTCGGTCGGGGCCGTTATTTTCGTTGTTTTATAATTATTTCAGCATTTTTGCTAAAAAATCTTTTGTCGGTTATGGACGCTCCATCTAGCCCGATCTAGCCTTTTTAACTTCCCCAATAGCTTCCTAAAACTAAGGTGGCAACACTGGAACTTAGTATATATGTATATAATACAGGAATATACTTGTGTATTGTTTATTTGTCACGCCCTCGCACTCCAGCTCCATCAATAGGCGGCTAAATATAGCGCAGTGGTGAGCACGCGGGGCCGAGCCAGCCTTGGCTATATTTACATCGCGCCGCCATTGATTATCGATATTATAGCGCCATCTATTGAAACTAGATGGGATCGCGCCCAAAACCTGAAACGCGCTTCTAAAATTTATCTGACGTACAAGATTCTTAAACTTAAAGTATCTTCACTATTATCAACCCATAAAACCTTCGCGCCAATTGCCCGGTGAAGCTGAAAAGCCCATCTGCGGCTACAAGCAGAAGTCAGTCTGAACAATCAGAAAGACTTGAAAATACTCTTTTAAACTTAGGTATTAAATTTTAAAAAAAATCTACGGTATATTAAGTAAAGCAGGTGTGATCTCCATGAGCAATATTCTGGCATAATTCAAAATTTATTAAAGACATCCAAAAACATACACTAATGTCTTAAGTATGACAAATACAAACAATTTCAAGTTTCATTAAATCCAGTTGTTTTACGATGTTTTGATAAATTAACGCGCTATGAATCAACCTCACCATAACCAGATTAAGTCGTAATAATTTTCAAAAAGTCGTAAAGCATCCATAAATATGATAAATAACTAATAATCATTAAAAAAATTGATAAGCGGAAGTCTCTACGTTCAGTTGAAAATCTGGTACAACATTTTTGTAAAAATATTATCATAAAATATTCGGCAATGCGATAATGTTTATTCTTAGACGCAACTAGTCATTTGTCAAGCAATCTATTATTAACTTGATTGTTTGCTTGATTTAATGAGCCATCCGTTCAGATACCAGCCTGTATGTACCAATTAGCGAACAGTAATAACAAGTGATGACTCGAACAAAAAACTCGAAAAGTAGCAAGATGAAATGTCATCTTGCTACTTTGGACTCAATCGGTCGCAGAGCCAGAAAACTCATTGGCGATAAGGCGCTCGTTAATTCTAAACTGCAGAGCTTATCCCACCGCCGTAAAGTAATGTTTGTCAGTTTTTTACAGGCTCTACTTTGGTGAGTGTTCTTCCGAGCTCCACGCACTTATCCCATCGTCACCCTTTCACCATAGGTTATCAAGGCGAACTGCAAAATTTCATCCGTTTGTAGTTGACGTTCCCCGCATTCGGACTAAGCGTTTTGCGTCTTCTTTCATTATGCGTACAGCTAGGGAATGGAATGACCTCCCTGCGTTTGTGTTTGTGAATAGGCTTTTTCTGGGCAAGCTCGCTCCAGCTTAGAGCACGTCTCTTCCCATAGGATAGTCTGTGCTCAAGAGTAAGCCCATCAGATATAAAAAAAAAAAACGACTGTCTCGGACTGTTGTCTACTCAGAAAAGTCAGCAAGAAACTCACTACTCAGTATGAAAATTGAGGACGGCGCACGATCATCGATTCCCTTGGTGGGCCATGGCGTAACAACCTATTCATTTATTTGAAAGAAAGAAAAATTATAACATGTTAGTCCTTAAAATAATATTTAAAAAATAATAATGCTACCAATACTATTAGTCAAGTTAGATAATTACGTGTAAATTCAATGAGTCAAAGTCAAAGTCAAAAACATTTATTTCAAATTAGGCTTACAAAAAGCACTTATGAACGTCAAAAAATATAATAAAAAACGATTTAAATACTAAACTAAAAATATGAGTTTTGATGCTTTGAAAAAAAAGCGCTAAGAGTATGTTTCCTAAAAGACCATGGACAATAGTATTGACAAATAAACAGTACTAGAAACCGGACCAGAGACCAGATACAATCGTAATAATATATTTATATTTCAAAAGCAATAAAATTAATTCGCGAGGTTTAATAAAATAATAATAAATCTTCTTAATTTCCTCTTCACAAAAGGGACCCTTATCTAGGTATTTGGTTATCTAGTACAAGCTTATAAATACGGAGTTTTCACTCTGCAACGTTAACTTGCATTCCGACTACGGCTCGCCTAGTGATGCCAACATTTACCTACTCGTTTCAGAACAAGACGGTATATATAAACAATTACCTCACTTACACGTGATAGCGATATTACATTTTACAATAACAACTTCACCACATGTTTAACACTGATAAATTATTAAGATTTTTAAATAAATATGTATAATTATGTGTGCATTCGTAATAAGCGTAAAGCTAATTGTAATAATAACATGCCTGTTAAATCAAGTATTATTTTATTAAAAACACGAGCAAGTATTGTTTAGTTTATCATATAGGTGTCTAGATTTAGCCTCCTATCTCCCAAATAATTAATTGTATTCAATTAATACATACTAATTTCAAATTACTCTTCTATCGAATTTTCCGTGTCTTTGCTGTGACCACGGGCGGTAAATCTGGCTCTACTATTCCAGAAGTTATACTTCACCGATCGAGTAACCAAAAAAAATTAACACCAATTGAAAGTCCCAACCGATGATGGGTTTCCAAATAGGCTTGGGAGTCCCAAGTCACATTCATGAAGATAAAACATGAAAAACAAATTTTGTAGATACATACATATTATACATAGAAAACACCCAGACCGATACAAACAGACAAGTTCATGCACACAAATGATTGTACTGCCCGTGGACCCGGAACCTTTGGTGTAGTCACAGACATCAGAATATACATTAGACTGGACAAGCCGCCAAGTTTATAGGCAGTCCCAGTGTCGCAATTTCTTTTCGGTTTTTACCTGTGAAAAGTTATTATATTTCTTGGTAAATTTACTGATTCCTTGCGATGATGGCATGTTACAATTGCACAGGATGGCATTTTGGAAAAAAACGGTAATTTCTTCTAATATTCGTGCGTCTTGACTCGTCTCACAGAGCGTAAACTGGTAGCCAGTGTATGCTCGTTGAGCTTACAGTTGTCGCACTTAAAACGCGGCTTGGCCCATCTCCTGTATTGGGAAATCTGTGGGTGTAGTACTCGACGTCTCTACCGCTACACCGAATGGGTCGTCAAATCTTAGACTATAAGTTAGATAATTACGTGTAAAATTCAATGTGTATGTTTTCTAACACCCAGGCCATGTACAATAATATTGACAAATAAACAGTACTAGAAACCGGATCAGAGACCAGTTACAATCGTTATAATATATTTGGCATTGAAATCCAAAAATCGCACAAACAACACACGAAAACATTAATCTCAAGTTTAATAACAAAAAACTTAAGTGGCCTCCCAAATTACGGTATTGTTAAACTTGATTTTAAGAAAACATTGGAACTTGGTGCCCACACCTACTTCTCGAGAAACTGGTTTGTTTGGTTATAAACTGTGATTTTGCAAAATACTTTTCCTTGTAAACTCGAAGGGGTTCCAAGTTTTAACTTTATACTACATAATCAGTGTAGCCACCTCACGTTTTAGAAAAAAGGGCTTTTTGAGAAGCAAAAATGGGCTAAGTAGGGCTAGATTTTCTGTTCTAAAAATGCTGAAATAATCATGCCAAGAAGCCGGTTTTTTAAAGCGTCTAAAAAAAGGTCACCGTGACCGATACAATAGCAAAAAAGTACTTGTTAGCATGTCGAAAACTTCATAATTTGGTAATATTTTCAAGACAGTGAAAAATTGCTAGATTGCTATTTTCAGGCTAAATCGTTAAAAGAGTTCACCTATACTAAAAAGTGCTAAATCCAGCTGCAAAAGGGCTAAGGTAACACATAATATATACCTATTAACCTACCAATCCGCATTTTCCCTTCGGAGACCACAACCTTCTTATTGCTACACTCATGAAATTACCCATATAAACAACTTATTAATGCAATCTTCCCTATTCATACGTTATCATCCAATAGAACATAAATTAGTATTTTCTTTAACCCTTTGAACTGACGCCTAAGTTGTTAATGGCGTTTAAAGGGGATAATTAGAATGTTTTGAAATCATCATTATTTTAAGCCTGAAAAGGCTTTCCCCACAGCCATGGGGAAATTGGGTCGCAGTGACAACACAGGGTCGTTGTTGGGTCGCAACCCACATGTGCTCAATGCGGACTGGTGGGGGCTACGACTACCGCCCTAAGATTTATTTATTTGAATTGCGTAACATATGTATTTCATTGGATTTTACAATATTGGGTTGTGAACATATGAACCCTGTAAGGGCGTCGCAATTTCACATTAATATAAAATCATATGTACATAAATATTGATTTAGACAGTTAGTACATTATTTAATTCAGTCATCATCATCAGCTCATTAAACGTCCCCACCGAGGGGCACGAGCCTACCCGTATAGGGTGATTAGGCCTTAGTCGTCCACGCAGGCCCAGTGCGGATTGGACGACTTCACACACAACCTTCGAATCTCTTCGCAGGCTTGCATGAAGGTTTCCTCGCGATGTTTTCCTTCACCGTAAGAGCGTCGGATAACGTACATGTATTTTCGAAAATTCGAAAATACATTGGTACGTGTCGGGATTTGAACCTCAGCCCTCCCGGTAGGAAGGCGACAGTCCACACCATTGAGCCACCGACGCTCTCAATTCAGTCAATAACAAATCAATATAATTTCAGAATAGAAAAAAAAAATTTGCCGGGTCGGCTTAATGCCTCCGAATCACGGAATCATCATTTTCGGGAGTTCAGGTGATTCGACGACCCATATGGTGTAATTAGTTGAGAAATCGGCTCCTACACCAAGAGTTTCCGGGTTCAATCCACGGGCATTACAAACAGTTGTGTGCATGAACATGTCTGTATTAGTCTGGGTGTTTTCTATGTATCAATCATTCAATCAGCCCACCATCGTCCACTGCTGAACATAGGCCTCCCCCAATGAGCGCCATCTATCCCGGTCCTGAGCAGCCTGCATCCATCCTCCACCAGCCACGCTCTTCAAATCTTCCGTCCATATGTATCATATGTATATAATTTTACAACATCTGCAAATGTTTAAATCCACTTTGGATTGTTACCGAACGGTGTAAACACATCATTTTGCCGGATTTGGAGCCAAACCGGCCCGTGCCGTAACAAGTTACGTAAATGGACCTGAAAAGCGACAAATAGCCGTTGACAAGGCCCTTTAAATATCCAATATTGCGTAATAATGATAAAACAGGTTGTAAATACATTTGTTTTTCTGTTAATATAGCATTTACACGGGTAGAAAGATTACGTCACGTGGAGCTGGAACTTTTGACTATTCTCGTTCCACGGATTTAATGAACCGAAGTTTGACGAAGACGCGTTGTTGTTATTGTCATGTTTTCCTTAATTTACTTTATTTTTACAAACCTAGAAACTTCTGACGCTATATTTGTATTTAGTTTTGCATTCATATGTTGCATAACAGTATTGGTTTGCGAGCGCGTTGAATGAGTTTAATTCCCCAGGTTTACGCCAGGAATCCAGACACATTAGAAACTATTGTTTCTGACACATTTGGGTGTCATTGGCGATCAAAGGGTTTAAGGTTTAGGACGTCAGTTGAGGGAATAAATCGAAAAACGCACTCCTTAATTGACGGGCCTAAAACTTATTTAATTTAAATTTATTTAAGTGATACCTTGCAGTTCTAAATCAAATCGCTGAATATTGTTATATTTTCTTTGAACTGGACTTTGCATTACCCGTGAAGGCAATGTGATACTTAACTTAGTAATGTCTCTGGAACAGTGCCCTCATACCGAAACACAAAAGTTCATATCACTCGTATTTCACGAGACGATAGCCGGCATTAAAAAAAAGAGTGTCAGCCTCTATTAAAAATATAAACAGTAAGTACAGTATTATTCGAGTTTTCTTGGAAATAGGCAATATAGCCATTCTTAGTTTTTTATGTTATTTATAAGTGAACGGTACGGTTAGCTCGCTCACCTGGTGGTAAGTGATACACCTGACAATTACAGAAGCAGTGTTGAAGATAATTGATAACAGTACGTGGTCATTATTTTTCGTCATCACACGATCTGGCACTGCGGTGGTGCCTACCTAGAAGACTCAGTATCGAGACTACCGCATAGTGAAATAAATTGAAAACTGCATATTAATTACCCAGCATTTGGCAAAGGGACAGTACCAAAAATTGCAACCCATCGCAATCAGTTGATAAGCAATTATCATTTCATTACATGTCACTTCATTTGTTACCTTTGACCATGTCCGCACGCCAAGAGCACTCGGTTATTCCGAGCGTATCGAGAGACAACAATCGTGGACCGAAATAATAAATAAATAAATATCCAATGCCATACACCCAGCGCCGTCTAGACCCAAACTAAGCATTTAGCCTGTAAATGAAATGGATACTAAACAACGGATAAACAGACTAAAGTATTTTTTTTGTAAATACATACATATTTTACATAGAAAACACCCAGACCAATACGAACAGAAATGTTCATGCACACATATCTTTGTACTACCCGGAGTCGAACCCGTGACCGCAGTGAAGAGCCGACGTTTCAACCATTTCAACGAATGGGTCGTCAAATAGATCGCCCATAACGGTAAAGACGTCACGGACAGAGGTAATTCCCTAAACTGATAAATATAGTGTACAAGTATACACAAAACAAAGTTTTCCTTCCTTTAAGCTGAGAGAGCCGTGCGTAATAACCTTGTTATAGGTTTCTTCACGATTTAGGTTTCCCCACGATGTTTTCCTTCACCGTAGGAGCATCGGATATACGTACATATAATTTGGGAAATTCGAAAATACATTGGTACATAGTGGGATTTGAACCTGCACCCTCCAGCTCAGAAGGCAACATTCCAAACCAAGGATCCACTGGTCTATGGCTATGTTTCTGGCTAATAGATATGATTGGCAATGAAAATTATTTCATACCTATAACATTCATTAGAATACTATTACTTAATATATTTACGTAACAAGTAAGTAACTGCACAAAAAGGGACTACTTTTTCGAGATAACATATGTGTTATAGTCTAAAGTTGCCACATATATCGATACAATAGGTAACATTCATAGTATGCAGTACATAGGCTGTTATGTAAAAATTTTTCAAAATGGCATAACATAATTACACGGACTATAATAATATGACAGGTTAACACATATTGTCCAATTAGATATCATATAATGTATATTAAAATAAGGTTCATAATAATATTGTTAAGATTTATCTAAAGTTTATATGTTTAAGTATTATTAGTTCTCGCATACGCCAATAGATGGCGCTGTACTCCTTTCATCGCGCAAGCATTGTGTCTATACCGAACGCGTATAAGTATCCGAGACTATTAAATTTGTGTTCGCTTTCAAATAAACCTTATTGTTCACATTTGAGAGTTTGTTTATTTATCTAACGATTTGGGCCCCTATTTTAACATGGTCCATCGAGTCGGGTTTATAAAGACGCGAGTTGAATAGTGTCTTCCGGCGACTTTTTAAAGAATACTGCATAGTAACCAGTGATGGGTCGTCACTGAAGTGCAAAGGATTTTCAATCTGGCGGTGCCATTGTTGAGTTGTGAAAACAGGCGCTAGAGGGCGCTAGCAGTACTACGCAGATCATCGTCGGTGGATACCAGTTGGACAAAAAGCAGAGGAATTTGAAGTCAAAGTGGATGAATCGTAACAGTGTAAGGTGCAATTTCCTGTGAGTACATTTTGTGTTTATTAACATAGAAAATATTTCAAGATAATTTGCAAGTTGAAGAATTAGCTGGACTTAGAAAATTTTGTGTAGTTGTGGTTTAAGGACTTAGTAAAATTAGAATATACTCTCGCGTGCAAGTAAATCGACTCAAGCCTCAAGTGCGCATAAAAAGTGATATAACTAAAAATGACTTATTTACCTCTATATAATGTTTTACATAATTAAAGCCTAGTAATTAGGCTTTCAAATGGTAGCATAATATCAGTAATTTAAATAAACACTTGTACTTAGAATGCAACTGAACGCAACCTCCCGTAAACTGCTCTGCGCTCTATTCACAACTTGCGCGACACAACCCCTATAAAACCCCTGTATCGTTTTTTTCTTATCAGTCGCTCTTTAGACGTTGACCTGAACACATCTCTGCAAATAAAGCCGTCATTTGAAGAAAATTATGGATACAACACCTGAAGAAGCCGCTCAGTCGTTGCCTGTTGCAAGAAGGGTTGAACCAGCGAGAAGTCGCTCGTCGTTTGAATATGAGTCAGTCCGCTGTCTCGAGAGTATACAGAAGGTTTCAAGAGACTGGTGCCTTCACTCGGAGGCCTAATACCAGCCGACGCCGGTGCACCTCGGAGCGTGACGACCGGTTTTTGGTCTCGACCTCTCTCCGAAATCGACACCTTACCGGCGTAGATGTGCAGCAGGAGCTACGTCAAGTTCGCGGGGTGACTGTCAGTCAGTGGACAGTTAGAAGAAGGTTGAAAGAAGCTAACCTTATCCGAAAAGACCCGCTACAGGCCCGAAGTTGACCACAGCTCATCGTCAAGCACGCCTTCACTTTGCTCGAGAACATTTGGATTGGAGCATAGAGCAATGGCAGTCAGTCCTGTTCACAGATGAGACGAGGATGTGTCTCCATGGCAGCGACAGGAGAGGTCGGGTATACCGTCGTCCCGTGAACGGTTTTCACAGTGCTGCTTTGTGGAAACCGTTGCATATGGTGGCGGATCTTGCATGATGTGGGCTGGAATTTCCTTAGAAGGCAAAACGGACCTTGTTTTCGTTCCTGGGGGAGGCCGGGGAGGAGGTCTGACCAGTGATCGTTACATTGAAAATGTTCTACTGGATCAAGTTGTCCCTTATCAAGGCTTTATTGGGGAAAATTTCATCTTGATGCATGACAATGCCGATGTCACACTGCTCGGGCCACACGTGATTTCCTGAACGAAGTTGGAATTCACACTATGCATTGGCCAGCGCTCAGCCCCGATTTAAATCCCATTGAGCACATATGGGACGAGCTCAAAAGGAAAGTTACGAGGAATCCAGCTCCGACAAACATCAATGAGCTCAAGACTGCGTTGGTAGAAGAGTGGGGTCGAATACCACAATCATCCATTAAAAAGTTGATAAGGTCGATGAAGAATCGCATGAGAGCAGTGATCAGAGCTAGAGGAGGGAATACCAAATATTGATACGAATAATTTTTTATCTTACGCACATTTTGTTTCATTTAAACACAATAACCCCATACTGTGAAATTGTATGAATTTCAACATTTTTTACATTATATTAGCATTAACCTTTTTTACTAAACTACTGAAATCGATTTTCATGCAACTTACACCATTTTAAAGCTCAATTACTAGGCTTTAATTATGTAAAACATTATATAAGGTATAATAAGGCATTTTTAGTTATATCACTTGTTATGCGTACTTGAGGCTTGAGTCGATTTACTTGCACGCGAGTGTAGTTTAGCGTTAGACTTAGAATTTTAGTTAAAAGTAGTATTACGGGGAACCTATGCCCGATTTGCATAGATTTGTAACTACCAACACAATAATTTTGTAAATTTTTAAGTTGTCTATAGATTGAAGTAATTTTAGTGTGTCTTAATTTGAAGTGTATTTGTAAGTTATCATGGATGCTTTATATAAAATTCAATTTGATAAATACAAGCTTATTGATAAGGCAAGAAATAACTTTAAAAAATCACCTAAAGATAGAATTAAGGTACCATACTTACAAACTAGATTAGAAGCGTTAGATGATCAATGGAAACAGTTTATTACAACGCATGAAAATATAATTCGCTTGGTAACGGAGGAAAACTCTAAAGATGATTATTTTACTCGCAATATTTATGAAATCACTGAAGAATTGTATTTTACATATAAATCAGAATTACGCGAATCCATTGATTGTGTATCATGTGTAAGTAACAAAGACCAGACATCGTCTACTGTATCTCAAGCAAATGAGGGTTCAGTTGTCAAGTTACCACAAATTTCTATACCAAAATTTTCCGGTTTGTATACTGAATGGACCTCGTTTCAAGATTTATTTATTTCATTGATTGATAAAAATACACGCTTAGACGATGTGCAAAAGATGCAT
>PQWD01010934.1:0-33364 GCA_019425675.1 Leucinodes orbonalis
TAATGTGAGTAGTTGGCCATCTGCTATTATAGCTTCACCGAATGCTCTTCCAAGTGGTTTTTGGAAAACTTTGGGCCCCTGTTCTCCTTAATAAGGTCTTAATTAACCTTGTATTGAAATAGTAGAATTCTCTGCGAACGAGTTTCGTATCGCTTGGAGAGAGCCTAATATTCCGGTATGATAAGTTAAAGTCAAAATTCATTATTTAAATTAGGCTTACAAAAGCACTTATGAACGACAAAATTACATTACTGGGTCTAAGGTTGTAGATAAAAGCTCTTTTTGTAGCACAAATATTGTATCAATGTCGGCAGCCGTACCCACAACGGTAGACCATACGACATTACATTATAAAAATGACTAAATAAACTAATCTTGCCGTTTTTACATCTGTTACGAGTTATCTTAGATATTAAAAGCTTATTGAAGAATTAACGACCCATTACAATATTGTGCCACATCTTCAAGTTATTCTCCAGATCATTATGATCCGTCTCGCGCATATGTTTGACGATTTCCAGCCTCCGAACAAGCTGGGTTCCTCAAAGGCTTCAGCACCATAGACTACATATTACATACGCTGCGGCAGGTTATACAGAAGAGCGGAGAGTATAACTGACCATTATGTTTGGCATTTGTGGACTATGAGAAAGCCTTCGATTCGATCGAGACTTGGGCTGTGTTTCATTCCTCCAACGGTGCCTGACTTGACTACTGCTATATCGAATTGTTGAGATGTTTGTACGAGAGCGCTACTATGTCAGGCCGAGTACATGAAGAGCTTACCATTGGCTTATCATTGGCACCGAGGAGTAAGACAAGGAATGTAATATCTCTGAAACTGATCACAGCTGCGTAAAAAGTTGCAGCTTTGTCCAAATGTCAATCAATTTGAGGACCTATTATATAAATTAGTGAAATAATATAGGATGATAAAGGTAAAATAAATAAAAGAGGGCGGGGGCGGCATTTCTAAATTTTTGCCCCACCAAAAAAAATTGAAGATCGGCGCTGGTAATTAGGGACGAATCTAAAACAAATATTTACGCTGAAAAATACAAAAATAATCTACGGCTACTACTTAAAAGGTACACTTTAAGACGACACATGTGGTGTAATGTTTGAGACGTCGCCTATTGCACCAAGGGTTCCGGTTCAATTCCCGGGTATAACTGAACATTTGTGTTCAGGAATGTTTGTTTGTAATGGTTATTTCTATAAGCAGCATGAATATATTATTTAAAAGTATCTTGGTATTTTGTCCATTTTTTTGTACCCATACTAAGATCCGCGTATAAATTATGGCTAGATGGCGCTGTGTAATTGGTGATATCAATAATTAGTTACATAAATAGTAGCCGTCAATATTTTTTTTATTTATTTATTACAATAATAACATTTGAAATAAAAGTCCAAAAAACTGGTACACATCTGGTACCTTGTTGTTTATTTTATTATAATTTTCTTTCTTTGTAATAAATTATTTGTTGCCATTGTATTGAATTTAATTATTTGCGCAATTGAACTGCCTTCCTACTCTTTTATATAATGATTTTTAACTGTATCGTTGCCTGGAAAAGATTGCTTATTAGCAATAAGGCAACCATTTGTACTTTTAATTGTTTATGTACACTATTATTTTTGGAATATTCTATGTATCTATTGGGTTAAGGCCAAATCTTCCTCATTGTAGTCTGTTTGGTTAAAACTATAATTGTATTTTCCCATTTTCAGGCAGCAAGAGTTGTTCTCGGTGGCTGGTTGATTGAATGATAGAAGCAATAATTTTATTTTTCCAATTCCAGCCAGCAAGAGCTGTTCTCGGTGCTGAAGGCGTACTCGGTGCTGAACCCGAAGGTGGGCTACTTCCAGGCGCAGGCGCCGGTGGCCGCGTTCCTGCTGATGCACATGCCCGCTGTGCAGGCCTTCTGGTGTCTAGTCAGCATCAGCGACAAGTACCTCAGCGGGTACTACAATCCCGGCTTGGAGGTAAAAGGGATTTTCAAATTTATACAAAAAATATAAAGTGTCTGCGTTAGGTATCCTCCGCTTTTCTTATCTAATCTCAACCAAGGCAAGTCACAAAGTTTGCAAGTCGTTGGGTTGGAGTCGCGAGATAGCCAATACGCGGTCTTTACTCCAGGGGTCAAAACCGCTCTTCTAGTTACCTATCCATTCTTTTCCCTCTGCCTTTAAAAGTCAGCAACGCACTATTTCTCCTTTGGAGCTACCAGCGTCCATGGGTACCATAATCGATTTCCACAGATGAAGAGTCTGCTCGTTTGTATGTTTTCTACATAACTTTTTATAAAGACATGATATATTTGTTGTAACAATGTTGTTTCTAGCCCCATCATTAAAGTCAGGAAACTGGACATAGTCATCTCAATAACTCGCTGTGTAACCCTGGCCCTTATTTAACCTTCTAGCCGCTGCATTTCCATACACAATAACAAGTCTACTATGTCTTTTGGGTGTTTTCGGGTCTCATTTTTTTTATGGCTCCATTTTAGAAGAAAACTACAGTCCTCACCAGATCGATTTTGATTTTCTTATCGCCATAATTCGCTTCACAACACCAAATCTACTGCTGTTAAATGTTTCCGACTGTGGCGGTTAAAGGGAGAATAAAAATTAACCAACTGATTTATCTGAATCAATGATACCAGGTGCTCCAGCGCGACGGTGATATTCTTCACGCGCTCCTAAGGCGGACAGCGCCAGCGGTCCACCGGCATCTGGTGAAGCATAAAGTGGAGCCTGTGCTGTACGCGACCGAGTGGTTCCTGTGCGCGCTCACGCGGACCCTGCCCTGGGACAGTCTGCTGCGCGTCTGGGACTGCTTCCTCTGCGAGGGCGTCAAGGTAAACCTCCCTGGTGTTTATGGGAGCCTGGTACTTTTGCTAGAGAACCGTCGTTTCTGATGGAGCTGAAATTTTTCTTCGAATGATAGTTTATATTAGACTGATTAATATCTTTAGTATGTACAAGAACAGTAGACGTTTCCAAGGTCTTAACTACACAGAAATTGGAGACTGAACCAAAGGAAGGATTAATACAGTAGGGCAGCGTCTAGATGGGCTGAAGTAAAAGGCACCTTAAATACAGTCAGCATCAAGGTAAATGCAAGGCTAAGCGACATGAGCTGATGGTGTATTGGGTCGTGTACGCGACCGAGTGGTTCCTGTGCGCGCGCTCACGCGGATCCTGCCCTGGGACAATCTGCTGCGCGTCTGGGACTGCTTCCTCTGCGAGGGCGTCAAGGTATACCTCCTCGTTGTTTATGTGAGCCTGGTACTTTTGCAATGTAGTCCAAATATAGTGAAGTGTTGCAAAAACAAAGGTAGACATTTTGGGGTCCAATGAGATGGTACGGTTTAATACAAGGGTAAGTTGTGATGCTTCCTTCCCAGTAGACGTATCAAAGTCTCAACTACACAGAAATCGGAGTCTAAACCAAAGTAGAGATAGGAAGGTTTAATACAATAGGGCAGCGTCTGGATGGTCTGAAGTGAAAGGTACCTTAAATACACTTAACACCAAGGTACTAATGCAAGCACCATGAGCTGACGGTGTATTGAGTGGTGTACGTGACCGAGTGGTTCCTGTGCGCGCGCTCACGCGTATCCTGCCGTGGGACAGTCTGCTGCGCGTCTGGGACTGCTTCCTCTGCGAGGGCATCAAGGTAAACCTCCCCGGTGTTTATGTGAGCCTGGTACTTTGGCTAGAGAAACGTCGTCTTTTCTGGTACTTTAGCAATACGGTCCAAATATAGTGAAGTGTTACAGAAACAATGTTAGACATTTTGTGGTCTAATGACATGGTAGAGTTTAATACAAGGGAAAGTTGTGATGCTTTCCGATGTTTATGTGAGCCTGGTACTTTTGATAGAGTAACGTCGTTTCTGATAGAGCTGAAATTTTACTTCGATTAATGCTTCAAGTGAGGCTGATCTCTATATCTTTAGCATGTGCAAGACTGTAGGAAGATATTTAATGGGTCCCTGGTATTGGAACCGTGTAAGTTAATACAGTACAGCAGTTTATTAGGTTTGAATGGGTTCGGGTTTATACGCCAGGGCACTTTGCAGCAAATCCAAGGCTTAGAATCATGAACTGACTAGAGGGTGTCAAGATAAACCATCGCGCTGTTTATGTGAACCTAGTACATTCCGCTTTATGATTGAGCCACAATTCATCATAAACTCTATACGTCCCCACCAACAGGCATGAGCTTACCCGTATAGGGTGTGTTAGGCCTAAGTCGTCCACACAGGCCCATTGCGAATGAGCCGACTTCACACACAACCTTTGAATCACTTCGCGGGCGTCCGCAGGTTTCCTCACCATGTATTCCTTCACCCGTAAGAGCGTCGGGTAACGTTCATATAATTTAGAAAATTCGAAAAAACAGTACGTGGTGGTATTTGAACCTGTACCATCCAGATGTGAAGGCAACAGTCCACACCAATAAGCCACCGTCGCTGTCATATTATATAAATAAAATAATAATAAAAAATATCCACTGACATTCACACAGCGCCATCTAGCCCCAAGTTAAGCGTGAAGCCTGTATTTATGGGTACTAAATAACGGATAACCATACTTATATACATTTTTTTGTAATAACATACATTATATACATAGAAGGCACCCAGACCATTACAAACAGACATACATTTTTTCTCAAAACACACCGTGATTGTAAGTTACTCAAAATTATTATTTACAGTACAAAAAAATCCAGAAAATACCTACAAACCCTAAATGCAATATTTTTTTTCTCTCCAGGTGCTGTTCAAAGCGTCCCTGGTGATACTGGGCGGCGCCCTAGGCCCTGCCAAGGTGCGTAAGCGTGCGTCAGGCCTGTGCGAGACGTTGGAGGCCCTCCGCACCCCCCGAGGCGGTGCTGGCCGAGGAGTACCTGGTGTACCACATGCACCGGCTGGCCCTCACCGAGGAGGACTTTGAGTTTGAACACCAGCGGCAGACTGCGCGTCGACGGGCCATGCCCAATAGAAGGTATCAAAATATCTTTATTTGACGAATTTGGTGTAATGAAACGTCGGCTA
The DNA here is from genome assembly GCA_019425675.1 of Leucinodes orbonalis. Classification (NCBI taxonomy): domain Eukaryota; kingdom Metazoa; phylum Arthropoda; class Insecta; order Lepidoptera; family Crambidae; genus Leucinodes; species Leucinodes orbonalis. The sequence continues at coordinate 5,072 of PQWD01010934.1, forward strand.
TTACACCAAGGGTTCGGGGTTCGCTCCCCGAGCAATATACACATGTCTGTTTGAATTGGTCTGGGTGTTTGTATTTACAAAAAATAATGTATATAAGTATGTTTACCCGTTGTTAAGTACCCATATTACAGGCTAAAACCTTAGTTAATTAGGCTAGTCCTTGGGACTAGATGGCGCTGTGTGAATGTCAGTGGATATTTTATTTTTCAATTTTTTTTTCAGTGGCAGCTGATTCAGCGACTACTCGTACAGGCGTTATTCAAAGAATAACGCACGGGACTTGTTTCACACTCTATGAGTATGTGAGTGCAATACAAACTGTCAAGCTAATGTGTACCTTAAGTGCTTTGTGATAAGGACGATGAGAGCGACCAATACGAAACGACTGACCGCGCGGTGGGCGTGACTAATTTAAGGTAGGACTCCTAAGCTCGTATACTAGATAGTCAAGCATTGATCTTTACATAAATAGAGTAAGAAAGGGATGCTGCTCTTTATTGTATATAGCGCTATCTCTTTCTAATTCAATTAAGTAAAGATCAACGTTGAGTCTAATTCTAGAATACGGGCCTTAAAGTGTTTATTCGTAGCAAATGTTGACAGGTAACTTTTTGATAGAAAAAACTTATCTTGTGACACCTGCTCTCGATTATAAATTGTTAGTTGATTTGTCAATAACAGAATCGAGTGATTTGATCAGAATAATAGACATAGGGTTTTGAAAGATGAAACAACACTAGATGACATTAACTTATTAGAAGAAAATTGTCCTGGTTATTTGTTCGTTTTTAATCGTAACTTCTGATTGATTCAGTTGTTGGGTCAATATTTCTAATATAGCTCGTTTATGGCTGATATTTCATTACGAAAATATATCTAAGAAATAATATATATAAAAAAATTATAATTGAATAAACGAGTATAATACCAATTGAATGTTTTCCTATTTTATGAACATCACTACTTAATTGATTTTTTTGTAAATTCTGATTGGGTACATTAATTACTTTTTACTATGGTGACAGCAATCATTATTTTTACATAAGTCTTAGTTATTGTATATAATATGCTATTCATACATATTTTTTCGTTCTTAAAAACAAGTTTTCCCGGTACACTGCAGATGTAATTATCACAACTTTTTCGAGAAACATAATAATCTGCAATTTTTAGGAGAGAGATATTCATATCATTGTGATTAGAAATAATGTGGTCTAATTACATAATAAAATAATATGTGATGTCATCCCGAATAAAAAAGGTAAAATAAAAGTAAAACCATAGTTAAAACTGTTGACAGTATGCAATAATGATACCTTGATACAAAAAAACTTCTAATAAAGACATTATCTGGAATTTACATAATATGTACTTGAATTATACATAAACAAAATTCTGCACTTTTACTATGAAAACATGAGTCAAATTTTAATCCCAATTCATTTAACTATAAAGTTTAAAATCCTTTGATATCAAATTGTAAATGTTAGTATTTAATTAGTATAAAATGCGCCTTGCATTAGAGTTGAAAATGGCGCGAGTTTTTATGTGAAATTGACCATAATCGACTAAATGCACGCCAAAACGTACGACTGATGTAAATGGAACGTATTGGACAGTAATGTGTAGATAACTTGTTATAGTACCATTGTAAGGCGTGACGCACATGTTACACCTTTTGGTATAAAGCATCGGTTACACCTATTATAAAGATGTAGACACACTGACATAAAAAAGGCGTTTAGATAATTAGAATATAGCAAAAACAAATTAAAAATTTCAAGACATAATTGTTTTGTTTTCAGCAATGTGTTATTCACCGGAAAGAGAGATATACCTATGAATTATATCTCTTTCTAGGACTTGTTCGATTCCAGACCGTATGAATTTCCCACACCTTTAACCACTACCATGTTAACCCTTTGGCCGCCAATATGACGCCTTAAGGCGTCAGTCTCAATAGATTTTCTATTGTATCTGGATTCCCGGCGTCAATGGGTTAATAAAAAATGTATACAACTATCAGATACTCCATGTAATGGTTATTATGATGAGTAAATATGATGTATGTAAAATGGTAAATTTGGACATAAAAATGATGCTTTGGATAAGAAATTTATTGATTGATGTTACAATACATCAGGGAAATCATACGATGAGAGGCATGATTTTGTAATACGACTTTGTAATTAATATATGTTTACTAATGTAATAAATTCTGTTGGCAATGTATTATACTGTTAGAGCTAAATGTTTTTGAAAAATAAGAAGTATGAAAAGTTTAAGTGAATTAATTTGGATATAAATGTATTCTTCAGTGCAATGGCAGATGTGTGTTCTTTTGAGGAACTCTCAAGTGTATTAAATGTTATCTGCGCTCTGTTTTCTTAGTCAGCTTATATTAGGTTAAGTTTGAGCACTCGTGCGACCTCGAATTATGTTCTTGATATCGCTAAGTTGATGTTGCTAGTTAAATTATCAATTATCACACACATTTGACTTTCTACTCGATTTTCTTTAAAATTGATTAATTTTATAGACTCATTTGCCATAGATATCCAATGTCTTATGATCGAGTGTTCTTAAAACTACTCGATTTTTTTTTCCGGCAATGAAATTTTGTATTACTTGATCAGACGATAATAATTTTAGCGATGTTACTAGCAGTTATTACTACTTATGGTGCGTTTTGTGTGCGTGTGCTAGGACAGTATGTTCTTACTGTCAAACATATCTTATTTATTTTTCGTTTCTATAGCCCTTAATTATATTCCTATGTATATTTTATCCTTTGCCGTATTATTTTATGGTCGATATCAGATCAAAGAGAAAAACAATTAAAATGGGCACCAGAAATGATTAGACGATAAGTATTTTTTATCAGAACATAGTAAAGCGTATTAAGATATTTCATAATAACATGTGATAGAAATTGTTATGTATATTAATTACATATCTACAAAATTGTGTAAATAAAAGCTCGTAAAAAATCTCAATAAGGAAGTAAATTTTATTCTACAGAAAGTACAATTTAGAATTACAGCTGTTAAATAAACTATGTAATAACAATTTTTCTTAGCTACTTATAGACTAGTCGAATATTTATTTATGGGTTCCTTTTACTACATAAATCACAGTTTTCTATTAGAATAAAAACACTATTGGTATGAGTAAACAAAAGTACGTATGTGTGCCAAAATAACTAAAATAATTATATTCACACTCAAATAATAAACAGTATTATTAAACTAAAATAATCAGTATGAGTCAAACCAATTTTATTGGCAGAGTTACTTAAAAAGCAGATTATGTTTGATTTTTTTAATCCACTGGCATTACCTAGATGACAGAGCATCGATTTTTTTTTACGTCTCTGTCCTTAGATGAACAATAAACTAGATACACAATCACGAAGAAATATCAACCAAAAAATTTCCGAGTCGCTTGACACATGTTATATTTATGACATAAAATTATTCACTACAATTTAGACCTTGTTGCGTCATTAAAAGGGTACAGAATCAAAAGCAGCATGACATGTAGCGAGCGACGTGATTATTAATGAAAATTTGCTCAACTGACGGATGGGCTTAGTTTTGTCGCGGACACTTTTTCAGTGAGATCGTGTTATTTTATTGTTTATATAAGTCTCTGCCACATCAAAGGAAACAATCGAGATGAAAGTAAGACTCGTCTTGTTGCCAGTATATATTGGATTTTAAAATTAAACTAAAATCTGCATACTATACACCTCGTTTAAAATGGTTATCTAAACCCCACAGTACAAGGTCGATGGATATTAAAGATCTTTATTTTTTTACATTTTACATGTAACAGAGTTATTTATGTATCAGTAATGTAATATATTTTCAGACTGTCCTTCAAATACTAACTACTTATAATAATTTAAGTATTCAAGGTGATTTTATTTATTGACGTTTATTATTAAGTGCATAAATACCTATAGCTCAATGCTACCATTGCACAACTCTTTTATTTGGGACCATATGCTTCAGATAAATAAAACATTTTTTAGCGCTATAAATTACATTCATTTGCCAAGTAGTAAATACGAAGCCCTTATTTCCATACATATATTATATCTGTAAACTTGTAATTACTAATGATATTTTTTTTTTTAATTTATCGATCATTTCTTGCTTGTACGATTGAGTGGGCTTGATGAATTTATACCTTTTTGTTCTAGTCTTGAATATATCGTAACAAACCCTGAAACATTTTCTTTGAATTTAAGAATGTAAAGTGAAGTAAATGTTTTAGTATTAGCCAATTGTTTGAATGGTGAGTTTAAATTTTTAACCTCCCCAACATGTTCATTCAACTTTTGAAATTTGAATTTCATACTCTACAGATATAGTTATGTTATACCTCAATATAATTGGCTAATTTAATTCAGCTTTGTGGAAAAAAGTATCTTGTTAAAATATTCAGTTTTTATATGGTTTAGGAATACCCAATTAACCCTTTGAGCGCTAAAGGTTTTTTCTAATGGATAAACCTATTGGCCGCAGATGGCCTTTACAACTTGACCGAGTAAGAAAATATATTGTTTGTAACATGTTTGGCGGTTCATGGGTTAAAAAAATTGAAACATAGCAGTTCGCCAGATCCTCGTTCGCGCTTTAACAGTATGCAAATGTATTTAAAGCAATCACCTGTATTATTTACTGCCAAACAATTTATTCTTCCGTCATTCCAGACGGCCATGTTTCGAATGTAGGCTATGATTTAGTCATTAAGTATTGGTGCATAATTTTGTTTTAAACTTTTATTTATATTATTGTTTAATTTAATGTAACTATTAGTTTTAAAGCGCTTGAAACTTTAAATTGATTACGTTTTAATTTTAAAATGTGAATACGGAATACCTGACAATAGCAATACCTTCTATTACTGGTAGGTATTTAGTTACTCTTGTTATGTCACATCGTGTTATAAAAGAAATAATTATAATAACAAAAAATATTTTGGAATAAACGTTTTTATTCAAAGTTTCGAGCTAGCTCGTAATGGATGGATTAATGATTTCTGGGTGTTGTGTGTTTTTCGTTTCCTCGTAAATGGAGAATGTTATTAATGTTATTCGTGTAAACAAGCTATTATTATATTTTTTGTTATTTTCCACTAGGTTTAGATTTCAAGTTGTCACTTCTCAACCAATTGATCCGCCGATAGAAAATGTTCCATCACATTCCAATAACCAGACTGCGCGTTGTTCTTTGGATGTTAAAATATAAATCTCGGGTATTTTTGTACAGTTGCTGAAAGATACATGATGATTACCGCAATTTTGTGTTGTAAATAAATATGGTAAAAACATGTTTTTTTTATTCCTGTCTCTACTCATAAATTTAAAGTCTAGAATGTTATTTACATAAATTGAATAAAAACCAGATAATATTTTATGATACAAAAACAATATTTATATATTCCGGGATTCCAGATATATCTACTTTTACAGCAATAAAGTAAACTGCTGGATAAAGCATTCCGTAACAATCGATCATTTGGAGTTCAATTCCTGGTCAGTACAAACATTTGTCTGCATGAACATGTTTCTTTGTATTGACCTGGGGTGTGTATTTAGGCTGGGGAACGTTTAACAGATAAAACAACCGCTTAAATACAAAATTGTAATAATTAACCATTCTTAGGTACACAATATGCCATTTAATCTGATAGATAAATACAATAGACATTAGGCAGAAGACTGGACTCAATACATCAAATACTCTAAAGAACCTAGACTCAGGGAAGATTTACATTTTAAAATTGAGCACCAAGGTTATATTAATTCTTATCCGTATGCACAGTATGCATTTAAATACAGTGTAATGTGTGAAATCATTGTTCTCAGCAGTTCCATTATATTCTAAATATTCAGGAAGATCGTAATAAATATTATATTTTTTTAAATATTTTTTTTTGTTGAGTTTGTACTGCAATTGTCAAACATTTTAAATAATTTAGTGTGCATACGGATTAACGCACTTTTAGCTGGCTACATTTAAAATCTAATATGACACAAGATATTTGCATACAAAACGTACAGTTATGTAACTTCTTAACTCTAATTAAATACTTTTTAGGGAAATGTTTTTGGATAAATGGTATTTCGAAAACCTAGTCAGTAAGAATTTGCATTCATTGTATTTTTTTTAGTCAGTGTTGAAAACAATTCTTCTCATCTATATTTATCAATCCTGAATAAAGCCGATATTATTGGAAATGAATGCACTATTTTTGTAACATTATTTGGACTAATTTCACGTTACGTGAAATAATTGAGAGCACGGCACGATTTTTAAAACGAGAGCAGTAAATTTTTTTATTGGTTAAAACTAATTAATAAGATCGTTTTTTTATTTTAACTTCATATTACATTTGCATAGTGAATTTAAAAACTATGTTTATTTTATTTACAATCGGCGTTACCAACATGCCATATAAAAATGTAATTTATATCATAAAAGTTATTGTATTATTGTGTTGTCGTTTATGCTATATTTGGCTTGTAATTACACCATGAAACCCTCAGAACTTGTGGCACCTAACTCAGCAGTTAATAGCGTCCATCATACATTTAAAATTATTAAAATTATTTTTATTTAAATTATTGAATTGAATTTGAATTACATTTAATATGGTGTTGAGTGTAACGATTTTTTTTAATAAAAAACAACTATTCTGAAAATACTTATTAGTTCCTACCGTTTGTGAGATGTCGGATAAACAGGTAAGATTATACTTAATACATTTTGCTAAGTGGTAGACTCTGTACTGAGTCGTCTAGGAAGGTACCATCGCAGTACCAAAAATCGTGCCGTGAAATAGGAGTGTTTTGCACTTCTGTGTTTCGGGATGAGGGCACTGTAGCTTGTAAACCGGGTATAAGAGGAGACCTAACATCTGTTGTCTCGGGTGACGGGCGCAGAGCAGTGTTGACGGAAAAATAATTACTACCTACTGTTAATTAATTTCCTTCAACATTTTTGCTGTCATGATCAGGCGTATCACTTACTACCAGGTGAGCGAAATGACCGTCTAGTTCAGTTATGGCATAAAAAAAAACTAAAATTGCATTCGACTTCACAAAAGTAAAAACTGTAAAAGTCCACTGTTTAGTAGTCGAAGAAGGTATCTTTTGCATATTAAATAAATGCTTTTTACGTTGTAAATCTTTGTGAGGCTCCTAGCATTGACTTTAAATTAAGGACTTGTAATAATTAACTACATATTTTTTTATGTTTATTATTAGGATGAGAGAATCTTCTTTAGAAAATTGAGTAATAACTTTTTACACAATACAATGATGTATTTCTAAATTCCACTAGTGTTTTTGAGAAACATATAGAAATATGATTCTATGGAAGTTATCAATATTCTTAAATCAACAACAACAATTCAATCTAAGGTCCTCGAGGTGAAATATGATTAAGATAATTATAATATAAACAGAATCAGTATTTTTTTATTACGTCTGTCAGTATATATATGAAACATCGCCTTTTTGTGACAGTAAAATGTCTCATAAGATCAATAAATAAGCATATTCAATATCACCTCAAACAATACAATATATAGATATTTACATATGTCAATTGGACTGTTTAAAATATGAACCAATCAAGAAATTAATGGTCCATTTATTAATTTTTGCATAGGCGTAGCGGAGACCCCTGCAAAACAAAATTGTTGTAATAGAAATATATGTTTTGCAATGAAGAACGAAGCTGACCTGTAAGCGGTAACTGTCGAATATAATACAGCTGAGATCCTTAGGTGGCACCATTATTTAGTTGACATTTTAAGTCACAAAGATGTTAAAATCACAGGCCGTAATTTAACTTCTAAAGACTCGCCTCAGCTTGCATATAGAATATTATATACTGAAAATATTATTGTTTTGTGACTTATTTATTCCCTAGTCAAAAACTGATTGCAGTTTTGGGATGTGGTATATTTAAATTCTAAAGAGGCAAGTACTTCATACCACAAGTATTTTATAAATAGTGAAATATTTTTACTGTTTAAATGGGAACACTGGGTAAAGTTCGAGTTTGTAGGAGCATGATATATTATCCCATATTTATGAATACAAGTACAGATCAATTTTAGAAGCGTGGAAAGTGCTATTGACCAATCGGCGTACTCTACGCACAGCGCGTCTTCTAACTGTGCACGTATTGGTTGATGTAAGTCGGTCGCGCAAGTGAGATAGAAATCGGGTGCACCACAATTTACATCTTAATGCTATACACACTGAGGCTCTTATTCTAGAATTAGACTCAGGGATAGCGCTATGTATGATAAATAGCGGCATCCCTTTCTATTTTACTAAAGATCAATCAAGCTTGAGTCTCGTTTAAGAATATGGGCCTCAGTCTGGTAGAGTATTCACGACGCACCTTATACAGTGTTGACCATTGTATTGTGCTGCTAAAAAGTTTTATTTGATGTTCTTTAGTGATTTGCTAAGTTCGACCTGTATTAGAACTAAGAAGTTAATTACAAAAAAATATAGCCCTCCCATTTGAAAAACTCCGCCACGCCTTTTGCTTATCACACAGAGGAAAAATCTACACGCGATTATTTACAAGATATGTTTCCCATTTTAAAAACAGCACTAATAATATACGCAATAAAGGCCACTATTGAATAAGACTCTTCAAATACTTAGATTTCTTTTTCAGTATATTCATTACATCATTGATCATATCTTGTCTACCATTCCTCAATTTCTGTTCTACTGGATTTTGGTATTTTTCGTCTATTTTCAATTTGGATAACTGTTCTTCTAAGTCGCCTTCAAATTCGTACTGTGGTAAATTCTCGAAGATTTCTTCTAGTATCACTATGGAGTTTTGAACAGTTTCGTTTAGCTTGTTCAGGAGCTCTGCAGTCTTCAGTTCATCTGGGGACTGATTTGTCTTCTTTTTCGACTTTTGGCGTTTGCCGGTGCAATCTGCTCGTTGCATACTCCTAGCAGGAAGGTCAGGATACCTATCAACTGAAAAAGAAACCAGACTGATCGATTCTTTCACTTATAGAGACTGATAACTGATCATCGTTTATAATGTTTAATATCTGATATACTGATATTTACACAGCGCCATCTAGTCTCAAACTATGCATTAGCCTGTAACATGGATACTAAACAACGGATAAACAATCTCATATACTCTTTTGTAAATACATAGAAATTATTAATAGAAATCATCCAAACCAATACAAACAGACACATGTTCATGCACACAAATGATTGTTTCCCGGGGGTCGAACCCGGTTAAAAAGCCGATGTCTCAACCATTATACCACATGGTTCATCAAAATAATTGTTAATTATGTTATTTACTGCCTCCGCGGTCTAGTGGGCACAGCGTTTGACATGACCTGGAGTCGAGGGTTCGATTCGCGCGGAAACATCACTTTGTGTGCCTTTCTTAGTTTGGTAGGACATTGCTGGCTGAATCACCTGATTGTCCGAAAAGAAAGATGATTCCACGCTTCGGAGGGCACGTTAAACCGTCGCTTCAATCTTATGATAAAGTTAACACCCACTGTACCGCGTTGGGCCTACGTGGTGGGTTAGCCAATCTCCCCATAGCTATGAAGGAAACCCTATGCTTACAGTGTGACGTTGTAACACGATTTTGAATTTCTCTCTTCTCTTCAAGCTATCGCAGTCTACTGCTGGACATCGTCTTCCCTATCTTACGCCAGATATCCCGGTCCTCCGCTTTCCTCATCCAGCCTCCACCAGCGACTTTCGCAAGTCATCGATCCGGAGGACGTCCTACGCTATGCTTGCCAAGTTGCGGTCTCCACTCCAGAACTCGTCTGCTCCAACGGCCATCGGTTCTGCGACAGACGTGATCAGTCCACTGCCACTTCAACTTGCTAATCGGCGAGCTATGTTGGTCACTTTGAAGTTACTAACCTCTAAATAATAGGACAGTGTCTCTAGCGTCTCGCAAAGGTGGCCATAACGTTCGCCATCATACTGAGCTCGTCACTCCAGTATTTTATTTATTTTTTAAGACGAAGAGAAAACAGAAAAAACATTACGTAACTAAATCTAGAGCTAAACTATACCTAGGGTATTGCGTCCTGACTTGTCAAATAACAAATTAGTTAAGAGATTAGTTCAGTTCTTACTCAAAAATAAAATAAAATAATATCATCATCATCATTAAACGTCCCCACCGAGGGGCACAGCCTACCGTATAGGGTGATTAGGCCTTAGCCGTCCACGCCCAGTGCGGGTTGGACGACTTCACACACAACCTTGGAATCTCTTTGCAGGCTAATTAAGTTAATATTAACAATAAGCTACGTCCAATTACATACAATGTATATTAGGCCTTCCAATAAAAATGTCAACAGAACGATCACGAACCAGTTCATTATAAAGATGACACCATACATACTTGGATGTATTGGTTGTGTCTAGAACTATAGTCGCTTCAGCACTTAACGCGTAATCTTTTACTCACCCTAAATAATTGGACAGCGTCTCTAGCGTCTCGCGAAGGTGCCATAACGGGTCGCATCGCGCCTGAGCTCGTCTCTCAAGTACTGCGGTGCGGTTTCTAGAACTTTCGTCGCTTCAGCACATAACGCGTGGGCTTCCGAGCTGTGTCCCACGCCCAGCTCGCCCACCATCTGCAGCGTCAGCGTGTACAACTCCCGGTAAGCACTGGTGGACGTCACGAACGCTGGTGGACAAGGAAAATGCTATTACCGAAAAAAAGGTTTGATCCGGACATTATAAAAATGCATATATAACATAGACTTAAAAACAAAAATTTAATCAGTATATCTATATAAAGTTATATGAATCTTTGTTGACGGATGGAGACACTCTACCAAGGTACTCTAGTACTATCCACATGAATTGAATTATACTGTAATGTTTTACTAACATTCGTTTTGTAAGGAAATTTTACTAACTTTTTATATGTGCCACCGGCCTGAAATAAATGTATTGAATTAAATTGAAAGCAAATGTTCCTCACCAATTATTCTAGCGGGGAACGGCGCCGATATGGATATTCTCTCTAACCGCATACTTTTCCCTGCATTTCTCCATTGCTTTACTGAACGCCTCCACGCACGTCTTCAACTCCTCGTTGAGCAGCCTCTCTTCGAGGGGCCTGCTGTCCGCTGACTCGATGCACAGTGCTATGGAAGACACTAGGGCGTCTTTCAGTCTAAGGTATGCTAGATCTTGGTCGAAGGTCCGGTCTTTTCAAGTCCGGATCTTGGTTTTCGGGCGGTTCAAAGTTCACTATCACGTTGAATCGCGATTGTCCCTGGAGATAAACAAGTTTGCTTGTTTTAAAAGTAGAGCTTTTTTCAGGCAGAGGTGTACACATATTCCTACCATGATTTTGATCCTTATGCAAAGATAGTACAGCCAATAGCAGTGCATTCATTTTGCACTCAGGCAGTCAGTCTTTATCAAGAGACTAATAGTTTTTTTATATAAAAAAACAGTTAATGTATGTTACTTATGAATGACTAAACACATCATGACGATTCTTTAAACCCTTTGACCGCCATGACACAGACACAATAAGATTTTCTATATATACACTTTGTTTCTATATATAATAGAAACTCCATTGTGTCTGGATTCCCAGTGTTCAAGGATTAAAAAGTTATTATTATAAGTTATCAATCAAGCACGTATCTCACCTGGCAGTTAGTGGGAACTGTCGCCTCCTATAAAACACTGTAGATATCAAAAAATGAACAACGAAGCCGTCGCAAACTTTTAATGTAAACATGTTACAGTTGTGTAATTTTACTGGCTTACCTTTAATTCAATCCGGTGCACAGTTGTACCGTAATAGTTGCAACACTATAGTTATGGCAATGTGTGATTACACCTGCAGACGACCTTATACACATTTTCTTTTCCTTCTTCTCTTTCTGGAACCAGGGGCGGCAGGGGGCACTCACGTGGGCGCGGCAGGCGGCAGGCGGCAGGGGGCACTCACGTGGGGGCCGGCGGCGCAGGGGCGGCAGGGGCACTCACGTGGGCGCGCGGCAGGCGGCAGGGGCGGCAGGGGGCACTCAGTGGGGCGCGCGGGCAGCGCAGGGGGCACTCACGTGGGCGCGCGGCAGGCGGCAGGGCGGCAGGGGGCACTCACGTGGGGCGCGCGGGCAGGCGGCAGGGCGGCAGGGGGCACTCACGTGGGGCGCGCGGGCAGGCGGCAGGGGCGCAGGGGGCACTCACGTGGGGCGCGCGGGCAGGCGGCAGGGGCGGCAGGGGGCACTCACGTGGGGCGCGCGGCAGCGGGGGCGGCAGGGGGCACTCACGTGGGGCGCGCGGGCAGGCGGCAGGGGCGGCAGGGGGCACTCACGTGGGGCGCGCGGGCAGGCGGCAGGGGCGGCAGGGGGCACTCACGTGGGGCGCGCGGGCAGGCGGCAGGGGCGGCAGGGGCACTCACGTGGGCGCGCGGCAGGCGCAGGGGCGGGGGGCACTCACGTGGGGCGCGTGGGCAGGCGGCAGGGGCGGCAGGGCACTCACGTGGGGCGCGCGGGCAGCGGCAGGGCGCGTGCAGGGGCGCGGGGCCCGCGGCCAGGGCCAGCAGGGCCCGCACTCGCGCCGCGCATGCGCTCCACCCGCACTGCTCCAGCCGGGAGACCCACTCGCGCAGCGACACCACCTTCTCGAACGTGCCGTACTTGTACGCGTACGTCAGGTGCTCCACGCTCTGCACAGGACATAAAAAAATGTATTTTTGATTTCACTAAATGGGTAAAAAAAACAGTCGGTGATCAAAGTTAAGTGATTCCGGATTCGATCCCCAAACAGTACAAATATTTGTATTCATGAATATGTCTGTTTTTATTAATCATCGCTCGCTACGTGTCATAGTGACATAGTAGTATGCACGTACTTTTGATTTTGTATCCTTCTAATGACGCGCTAACCCACTTGGACTGACCGACCCAGGTATGGGTCATGATTTTCCAGCTTTTCCAGATGTCACTAATTTTTTTTAATGTTTAATGTGTCAAGCTCGAACATTTTTGGTTGATATTTCTTCATGATTAGTAGTTTAATGCTTATCCAAGATAATCTATTACACAATAGGTCCAAGAACCTTTATACGGATGACTTAATACTCACATCTTTCCCATGGTGCGTGTGGAACGCTTTGGTGTCGGACAGCAACTGTAGAGCCCTGGAGGGGGCACAGGCTGGCGCCAGCCGCGCCGCGTGTACCCACCCCAACGACACTAACTGGATGTGCTTGATCTCCAAGCGCTGGTAATACTATCCGCCGCTAGGGCTTGCCGACAATACATAAATAAATAAAAATGTAAAACGGTAAAATATTTGTTACATTCAGGAGGTTTTAGTCCTGAATTTAACAAATATTTACCGAAAACCGCATCGAAATTGCTTTAGCCAAACATGAGATAATCGTGGACAAACATACATACTTACATACATACTAACAGGTCAAATGAACCTCCTTTTTTGAAGTCGTTAATAAATATCCACTGACACACAATCTAGCCCCATATTAAGCGAGATTTTAGTAAGGTACTAAACGAATGATAAACATACTTATACGTTTGACGACCCATTTGTGTTGCGGTTGAGACGTCGGTCTTATATCAAGGTTCCGAGTTCGATTCGCAGTACAAACATTTGTGTGCATAAACATGTTGTTTGTAATGGTCTGGGTGATTTCTATGTATAATATGTATTTACAAAAACAAAAATGCATATAAGTATGTTTATCCGTTGTTTAGTACCCATAATACAGGCTCACGCTTAACTTGGGCTAGGTAGCGCTGTGTGAATGTCAGGGATATTTATTATACATCTTAGACTGCATCGTCACTTTCCATCAGGGGAGATGGCAGTCAAACGCACTCAAATTATTAATAAAAAACTTAGGTCTTACCTATAAAATGGTATAACGTAACTAGTAATAACTTCGCGTGGAAGTTAGCCGGCGAATGGTGTAACACCAGTTCGAGCAGAGAAAGCGCTTCCACTATCAGTGCCGAGCTCTTCAGCTGCATAGCTGTGAACAAAAAGGTTTGAAATATTTATTTATACATAAAAATAAATTTGAAGCAGCATTATATTTTTTTGGTTAACTACATTATGCATTCGAATTTCCGTACTAGACGTTGCTTATATTTTTATTTTAGGATAAAAAAATGAGAAATATAAGCCGACAAAAGAACCCCACGAAAACCTGCTAAAAATATACGGTCCCAAAAAATCTGATTCACTTGTTTTCTCCTACATTTTGGGAGAAATACCCTAAGTTGGCAACACTGTTACAATGAGTCTTTCGTGTGCGTTCATAATTTGTGTATTCGTTGTCACGCTTAGATAAACAGGAAACTAACTCGATGCACAATAACGAAGAAATATCCACCAAAAAATTTCCGAGCTGCTGACATGCTATGTTTGACACATGTTATATTTATGATATAAATTGTTCATTAAAATATTTACCGTAAGGCTACATATGATACATACCGAGCGACGTGATTATGAATATAAATTTGCTCAACTGACGGATGCGCATTTACCACGGGCACTTTGAGTGACATCGTGCATCTTGTTAGTTTATTTATTAGTTGTCACGTGAAAACAATAACTCAGCCAAGCAAAGAATAGTGATCGCCGCCAATATCCCAATAGCCATCGTGGCGCAGAACTCCGTAAGGGTGGCCGTCACCAGTCCCTTGGCCAGGCATCGCACGTAGTTCCCGCGGAGGGTGCGAGCCAGTTTCACGCAGTCCTCACCCCCCATTGGGTAGGCGGCGATCCGCCACGCCGCCACACACGATATATGACGTTGGATGTCATCTGTCTAATGAAATAAATTCTCATCATCATTACAGCCTGTTGTCTTATTTGTGCTGTCTCCCTTGTTTTGGGTGATTTATTTATCCTCACGAATTTTAATATCAACTTGTAAAATTTAATCCCATACCATGTAAAAGCTACAAAACGTGACTGTAGGAGAACAGCGCTACCTACCATCAGGAGAACTATATCTATGTGCAACCTAACTTTTAAATAAAAATAGGCTACTTACTTAGTTACAAAAACAACACTCACTGTCTCCGGTTTCACTGTCCTCATCGAAGCCAAACACGTCAGAAACTCCCTCGCGCGCTCCTCTCCTTTCTGGGTATCATCGCGAGATACGGCCTCAAGTCGGGCACCGCACACGGCTTGTTCGCGAACACCCTCAAGTACTCCACACATAACGCCACTCCACTGCCCAACAGCGACGTCGGATCACCATCTACAGCTAAACGCTTCCACAACTCAAGCCTGGCCAGATAAGGTCCCCGCAACGACCGCCCAGATGACATACTCTCCACCAATTGACATATGAACTCGTGACATTTCTCCGCAGTGTTATCCGCTGTGCTTTCCGTACTATCGGTTTCCTTCATCAACTGGAAGACAGAGTCGAAGTACGGCATATAATAGTCCCATCTATCCTGGTTATCCCAGAGCAGTTCTTTGCAGAGTAGATTTAAACGTCTCCAGTGACCTAGTTTCTTCAAATACGGTATGCACGCTTGAGATATAGAGCCAGGCACTAATTGTGAGTATAGAGGGCTCTCGATAAACTTGAGAACGTCTTCCCATTTCTCCTGCAATTCCAGGATCATGATGTAGAGTCGCGCCTCCTGTTCGGCTTCCATTTTGTTCTCGGCGATGAAGTTGTCCACCATCCTCTGCGCCAGTGCTAGAAGGATGCCTTTTTTGAGGAGTCCTCTGATGTTTTGGCCTGTACAATAATGTACCTTTTGAATTTATATTTATTTGTTCTTTGCTGATATCAATATTGGTAAAAAAAAAAATTAATCAATATAAAATTAATGAACTTTGGCAAATTTAAATATTATTATTAAAATTTAATCAAGCCTAAGCAGTTTAGTTTCAGCTTACTGGCTGAACATTTATCAATTTTAATAGGATATATTATTTCATCTTTCTCATAAAAAAGAAAGCTACAAGAACAATATCTTTTTCTCTCTCTTAAACCTATCACAGTCCACTGCTGGACATTGGTCTCCCCGATTATATTAATAGAACAATATGTTATATTAATAATATTTATTAATGATGTACCATTAGCAAATTCTAAATAAATCCAATATATCAATAACAAACCTGCAAAAAAGCTCATGACCGCCAAAAATAATATGGATTCTTGGGTGCAAACTTATACAGGGCCATAGCAGCCCGCTGTTGTGCCCGATAGTCCCCCACCCTCACGTATGACATGAACAGGTGAGAATGCAACTCCTCACTGCTTGGCTCCACTTTTACTGCTGTCTCGTACAACTCGCATACTTTGTGCACTGGAGATTATAATGACAATTTGGATGATATCAATTTGTTTCTGCTATGATATTGATGGACCGCATAATATAAGTCAAACATTGGTAAAAAATTACTCCCTTAACATTAAATATCACACAGATTTTCCAATTCTAAAAACATTAATGGACTTTCCCAAATACGCTTCATACAAATGGCTACCTAGTTATGTCGTCACACCTCAGTAGTTAGTATGCATAGTTAATTATTTTTGTACTAAAACTATATTCATTGCTGTGTTTATTTAAATGGTTTTTTAGCAAAAGTTTCTTTAAATTGTATGTGTTATTCTTTGGTTTACAGTTTACAATTAATGTATTTTAAAAATGGACTTGCTCACCTAACTTTGAATACTAATAAAATTCATAAAACATGAGTTTCAATACTGAGAGTAAGCACATCATTATTTTTAACCCAGATTTGTAATAATATGCAATAGTTCTTACAATTCCAGGACCCAGTCATCATGCCTATTATAATATATATGAAAGTAATGGTTAAAGTTGCCTATAAGCCTAGACAAAGGAAATTTATTCTCGAGTCCCTACAAGCTTCATTAGTCCTTAGCATACAAAAATAGGCATTATACCATATTATTATGGGTTACAATCCAATCGGCCCATTACATAGCCATGCTGTGTGGGAAGGTCTGGGGCATGCAATGGGTTTGTATTTTATTGTAAGTGGTTAATAGCCATAACAACTAAGAACTAGACATGATAAGTCCCAGATGAAAATCAAACTAAGACAATAGTCTTGGTAAATTTAGAAGATCCTTAGAATTGATTATGGGAGAGACAAGATGGATACTAGGTTCTGCACTAATGGATATGCCTCAAAGTAAAGTACAGTTAAAGTATGGTTATGGACCTGCCACACAAGAAATTGCTCAAATACAAAAAAAACCTCTTTACCAACAGTGGAATTTATTTAACAGTAGCCAATTGACATTTTAATGTGTCACAAAATGTTTAGGACATTATCACTGATAGTCAATAATAAAAAATATTAATTCTGATTATTTCATGTGAAATTTTAATGTTGCTTAATGAATTTTACCCACCAGTCCTTCTATAGCTATCCTGCTAGACAAGGCTTGTCCTTGGAGCAGGACTTTATAGACTGAGGTTTAAGGTGATGATGATTATAAATTTGCAGCAAATTGCAAATATTAAAATACAGCAAAGCAAGTTTTGTGAATATCAACATTTCCTTTTAATTTTTTAGAGACCCTTATTAATGTATTGTTGGTTCTATATTTCTGTTTCAATCCTTGCTATTATAGAACAACAATCTATATTTTCTTCTCTTTTAAAGGTTAATACTTCACCCACACTTACATATTGTATAAGTCAGTGTACCAAATTCTTTTAATACTAGAAGGTACTGATTTTTTAGAATATAAATGAAGAGAATTAACTTACGTTGTTGAGCCTCACGGTACGACATGGTCATGGCTTGCAGCGTGGTGTCATCACTTAGTTTCTCTGCTGCAAGCTCATCTAACAGAGCATGAGCTTGCGGCGCTTTGCCTAACCTAAAAAGAGCAAGAGCCTTCAGTGCCCGAGCGGCCTGTAAAGAAGGACTCTTTTTGAGCACCTTCTCCGCTTCTTGAAGCGCTTTTTTATTATTCCCATTGTCTAGCCAATCTGTAAAATATATAAAACAGTTTTTATCGCTCCCTAAACAGTAAGCACTCCAGGGGAGGTTGGTAAGAAAATTAACTAGTTTTCTCACAAGTAGTTTACCGTAAATCGGACGTAGACGACGCTCCACGATACCACCGTCATGCATGTGCTGTGGTCGCACCGCCATTTTTCATTTATAAATACTTTTAACGCAAATTTAAATGCACTTTTATGTCCTTTTTGGCTTTTTCCAGCACGTTTGTTTTGCGATTTTGTCTTTGGTTAGGTCGATGACAGTGACAACTGACATTTGGAGTAAAATTGCCATAACAAAACAATACCTTTTCTACCCACATTTTGGGAGATAAATAAATTCATGTTCTGAAGTTCTGTACCATAATAATATTTTTTTTATTTACTTCATATTACTTACTTTAAGAACCATGGCGCATACTCAGTAGGATGACATTTTGCTGGCACAGAATTTTTCATTTCATTGTTGATCATTATCATTACAGGCTAGGCTATAATGTCCACTGCTGAACGAAGACCTCCCTTAATGACTTCTACGCGAACCATTGACGCGGACATTATTTTATAATATCCGATTTTACTTTTCAATACCTAGATATTGTTTTTTATTTATTATTTATTTAATCGTATAGCTTTTCTGTAGTTCAGGCGAATACATTCATAATTTTAGTTAAGTGATATGGTGGAATGAATTTTTCCTGACCTAATCGAGACAGCCCCGTTTGGCTGAGGAGCCGCCTCCTAGTGGTGATCTCCCCATAGCGGTCTGGAAAACTATGAATAGATTGCGGGCAGGTATTGGCCGGTGCCGAGAAAATCGGGTGAAATGGGGCAATTCCAGAAGCAGCCTGGGTGACTGGGGAGCTCCACAGACAGTGGAATACCTACTATCTTGCCCTAATTGTCCATCTTCGTGCGGTTTCATCTGGATGGCTAATGAAAGGGCGATCAAAGTGGCCCAATAATGATCGCATTATCATATTTATCTTGTGAATCCATAGCGACTCGACAAGACGAAGAAGTAAGGACTTAAACCTCACTCAGTACCTTCAGCCTGCTTTGGAGTGAGAAAGTATGCTGCGAGGAATAATTCAATCGCTTTGAGTCATTTCACCATTGATATATTTTTATTTCTTTTTTGACTTGATGATTAATATGATTTGAATTATTATCAGCAATAAACTAGAACCGAATAAAATTCCTTGATTTACGTACTTTGTAACTACATTATCTACCTATATGATTTTGTTAAGGGCCCTACTATTAGGTACCTAATTAGGGTTATGAAATGATAAATAAATAACAACATAATGTAAACATTTATTACAAAATAAATAAAATTTACAATAATAAAATCCTAACTTACAATTAAATAGTCACATTCCAGCCTTACCACAGTCAAACCTCTTCTCGGCATACATCAATTATTTAAAAATATCACTAATAAGGCAGTGGTTGGAGATATTAGCCTATGAAGCCTCATTTAAGCTTAATATTATAGTTTAAATTATTTAGCACGAAGATCCACCGTCTCAAAACCAGATTCTGGTAAGTGGTGACCTTTAGAAGGAACAAGTTCTGGGGGCATTTCTCTTGAGAGGGACATTCGTTTGTGCCTTGGAGGAGGCACAGGTGCAGGTGGGGGAACTTTGGACTTTAGTAAACTCTTTATCTTCATTCCTCCTCTGTAATAGTACAGGTAGATACCTGCGAGCAATGCCAACGCAACGAACAATGCGACCACTGCGACCACGAGTCCGTACCATTTGCTGCTAGGAGCTTCAATGTCGTCCGGAGTTGGTACTGTTGGCCTCCTGTTCGGAGGTACGTAGGAAGGTCTCGGCCTTCGCGTAGTGGTCGCAAATTTGTCCCCCCAATGGCTATGTCAGCGCAGGCACGGAATTCCTCTTGAGGTCCGCACCCCACCGCTTCAGTTCCGTTGTCGCATTTGCCCCAGTTATTCCCAGCAATATACCTCCACTGCATAACACAATGAGCGCACTCGAACCCCTCTGGCAACTGATATTTCATTTGGTAAATCTTGTTGCCGTCGCGTGGAAAAAATTTAGACTCATCTCTCCCGTCCAACTTCAGAAACGTTTTTGTCCAAACACTCCTGAGTGGTACCTTTAAATTCATCACAGACGCGGAATTCGAAGAAGCCGTTGTGGTTGGCCGTCAATTCGACTTTGATTGTGATGGGGTCTTTGGGTGCGTATCGGCGGACTATAACACCTTTGTAGAAGCGACCTCCGAACTCGTGGGCGCGCGGCTTTTGCGCATCCCAGGCGTCGCCGCAAACGCCGCATTTCCCGTCGTTCTTGTTCCATTGCCGGGAGAAACCGCCGCAGTAGAGCTCGTGGTCATTGTAGTTGTGCGGTGTGTCGAAACCGTAGCGCCAGGCCGAGGCGCGAGAGGGCGGTTCTATCAGTCGGCCGTGACCGCTGGCGCCTTTCCAAAGTATAGCGAGCACCGCTACGCTGCACCATAGGATCTGAAACAATATATTTTCCCCATTAACAATGCGATTTTTTAAACAATTAAAGAGTCAGAGCTGTCATAAGTTTTTAGAGGAGAACACGGCAACTTCATCATCAAGGGCACGAGCCTACCCGTATAGGGTGTTTAGGTCTTAGTCGTCCAGGCAGGCCCAGTGCGGATTGAGCGACTTCACGCACAACCTTTTAAATTCTTCGTAGGCGCGTTTTCTAACTATGTTTTGTTTCACCGTAAGAGCGTATATTTAATTTGACATCAAAATCCAAATCCAAATGCCTTAAAAAGATTTCAAAATCACTCAAAATAAATAAACAAAACCAAGCTTTGATTGCTGTCCATATCTAAAATACCTTAGCGGAACGTCCCCGTTGTTGTTCCCATGTTTTTACACTACTCTTTTGCACCTCTTAGTGACATTGAAGCCTCTGCCTTTATTTCCTTTTTAGTAACGTGCAGTCACACATAAAAAAATAATACTCTAAGCACTATTTTTATTTAAATAGTTAGCTACTACTTAAGCAGATACTTTACCTAGTGGTAAGTCTCTCGATTAAATACTAAGGATCTCGAAAAAGGTTTCCCAGTGCATATCTAAGTGATATGACGGAAAATTTAAATTCACAGTATCCAGTGATTCCATGGGTTGCAGTTAGCACCTAGGCTAGATATGATCGTCAATCTTTTAACTTCATCTAACTTCTACTTTGATCGTCAGAAATCCAGATAAAACTTTAAATCTGTTGTTTGTGACGCTGTAAGGTTTTTCTGGCAGCCAAAGGGTTAATATATTAAATATAATATCTACACATGGTGATATCCACAGACATCCGAATATACAATTAGACTGGACAAGCCGCCAAGTTTATACGCAGTCCCAGTGTCGCAATTTCTTTTCGGTTCTTACCTGTGAAAAGTTATTATATTTCTTGGTAAATTTACTGATTCATTGCGATGATGGCATGTTACAATAGGGAACATGCAAATGTAATATAAATGAATATTTTGATATTAAAATGTTAAAATAACATAAAAGAAGAGACACCGCAAAGATTATATTTTAATTTACGCAGTTTTTTAAAAATAATTACTAATTGAAATTACTTGAAACGGAACGTAAATTAAAACACCAATCACTGTCATTTACGTCACCTATGTATGATATTATTTTGACGTTAAAGGTTGAGTAAAAAGTGAACATTAAACGACAAAATGGGCATTTTTCGAATAAAAATGAAATTTAGAACTGTAAAAGCAGACTCCAGGAAACTACCAAAGTTAATGTTGACATGGTTGTAATTTATTTTTGTCGGAAATGAGTTTTACAAACCGCAAGAAGCCTGATGCGAAATATGGACTTTTTACGGTACTTTATTGAAATATCAATGCATAATGTCTGATAATCTAGAAATGATTGTTTTTCATCACCAAACATCAAAATGAAAGTAGTGAGCAAAAGAAAAGGTTATATTTTAACTCATCACAGTGTGAGCAGAAACTGCTTGAAAATGCTGCCTGAGGATTTCCACATGGAACTGCCTGTGCAGTCCTCACCCATGGCACTTACACTACACTCTAAAGATGAACCAGGAACAAAGAAGAAATAATAATAATTCCTTTGTTTTAAAAAATCATTGTTTTATTTATATCATAATTGTGCAAGTTTGTATGTTTTTGTGACTGTAATATAATAAATCAATATTAAACTTGGTGTATTTTCAATGCTTACAAGAATTTTACATTTTTTTATTATTGCTGATTCAGGTGTCAAAGGCATTATTCTGTTTGAGCATTCAAAAATATGGGTATGAGCATCGCTATTCACAGAGTTTTTAAACTTTTTAACATGATTCCTTATCTTTACAATGAAAAGTTATAGACAACTTTGTTATTGTGTTTATATTAGGTAGGTAAATTGATTTCATACAAGCAGATGAAGAATAACAAGTATATTCTGAACATTACTATCGTCTTTACCGCATCGAAAAGTAGTTGAGAATAATTCATTCGTCTTCACAGCTCGAATCTCTTTTTCCCGGTTTTGTGTGAGTCAAAAACAATATGATTGTTATTAGATAATTACATTAGCATAAAGCATGGTCAACACGGTTTTTTTTTCGGAGTATCAATTGATTAAATCCATACATTATCAGTTATTTAAAATTCTATAAATTAGGTCTCGAAAGTCGAGGAAAAATGCAAAAGTATGAATGTCCTGAAGAAAGGAGAAGTTCACATATCTGACGTCAAACGTCACGCCAGCCCGTTTTGGCGCGAAATTTGAAATCGTGAATTTCAAACTGCATTTTTATGCAGAAAATGACAGTTTTTTGATTTTTAAATATACTTGTGGTCTATTCCAAATGTAGTTCTTTAAAATAAACACAAATAAAATTTGTGCATTTTCCCTATTGCACAGGATGGCATTTTGGAAAAAAACGGTAATTTCTTCTAATATTCGTGCGTCTTGACTCGTCTCACAGAGCGTAAACTAGCAGCCAGTGTATGCTCGTTGAGCTTACATTTGTCGCACTTTAAACGCGGCTTGCCCCATCTCTTGTATTGGAAAATCTGTGGTGATATCGATAGCAATAGAGAGTTAACTTTGTGCCAATACAGTGTTTATGTCGTATTACGCGAAACTAGATCAAAAGTTACAACATCGCAAATTCAGCCGCGATTAGTTTCTCAGCTCAATGGGACGAAGTTATTACGATGCGGGGTGAATGACTTGATGTTACATCATCACTCTACCCGCTGCGATAGTCATTGTATATAATTGCATTATTTACCTCATATTGCAGACAAACAATGTCATGATCATAAGTTGTTTGTCCTTATATGATTGACCGTCTGCCTGTCTGTCTGGTGTTTTCAACTGTACTGTATCATCATCGAATAGGATGTGTGTGATACGCTCACTATACAGGATATATATTAAGTAGGTATTGTGAAAGAATATTTTTCTCTTTTAGTATAGACAGATTCAAAGCTTAAATTCGATAATAATTTAGGCCGAAAAAGTAGTAATGAACGTCAAATCAAGGTATCACCAGCTCAGTTAAGTATCGACTATTGCGTACCCTTAACATGGCAAGTTGTAACCTATTGAAAAAAATATAGATTCGAACGTGTGAAAAGTATTAAATCTCGTAAGCGGATTAAAATGGATCCACGGTTCCCAGCAGCATGATCACTTCGAGGCCGTGACCCAAATGGAGCGATGGATTGTTCTCACAGTGACATGGTGTGATGCAACTCGCGATCCTTGGCTCCCATCAATGTGAAAAGAAAACATGAGTATGGCCCAAGTCATAGACCTCTTTCATTCTTTCAACGAAAGGATAGGTACAAAATAAAAAACACGACCACAGTACTATTTCATTATGACATGTAGTAGCAACATGATTATGAATGAAAATTCTGCCCAACTGAAGATGTGCAGACTTTTGCTGCGGACACTTTTTGGGAGAGATTGTGCATCTAGCTAGGTAGTTTATTGTTTATCTAAATAATTACTCTTAAGAACTCGTGCGGAACATTGGCATTAGGGTTTAGTATTCAAAGGGTAAAAACAGTACTTTATCACTTACACACCAGCCCGCCTGTTTGCCGGTAACCAAGACTTCAATTCCACTTCACATTACGACACTTTACGAACCAACTGTTTTGATATTACGGTACAACTTTGTTGTTCATGGTTTAAAATGGCAATATATAGAATGAATTATTCAATGGCGTTACCATTTAAAATCTACCATAAAACAGAACAAATGAGTGCACAATTTTTCAATTGAGACACGAAACGATCTTATTAGCGCATTTAAAATTTAACGGAATTGGGGATCGGGCTTCATAAGCCAGGATAGCTGGACAGAGATTTTTCCAGGTAATGTTTATTTCTGTTATAAATAACAAAATTTCAGCAAAGCGTCCGCAAATGTGACATTTAAACTGCACTATCGCTTGTAACTTGGACTAAACGTTTTAATACCAACAACATAGTAGCATGTACCATGTGAATATAGGAGCGTTTTTGCTGCTACAGTTTCTAAATATTGGCAAAACATAAACCAACACCTTGGTAGTAATTGACTAATGAATTAACAGGAAAAAAACGTGAGTGCCTCTATTAACAGTTTTCAGTTCAAACCAAACCAGACAAACGATGAATACACCCAATGAAAGTCTATAAGATACAAGAATCTTCCATCAAAATAATATTCCATATTAAGGGGTCGTGGGTTTGAAATTTTGAATCCAGTGGAAGAAACATAGTGACAGTGCGGATCACTGTATTTATTCTACAATTTTCGGTGTTTCTGAAAAACATAAAAGTTTAGCTTTCAAAAACTAACCGAGTGTCCACGAGTTCTAAGGGTGAATCTTACATCATTTGTGTACATTTTCACTTAAGTCAAACTGAATACACTACACAAGTCAAAACAAAAAGGCTATGTGATGCAAATGTAGACCGAAAGCAACTCGGTGAAAGTAGTCCAAAGTGTGACGCTTGTACAGTCGGTGACATACAATAACCTTTTAAACAAGATTATCCAATATTTATAAAACAAATATGCTGACGTATCATCATAGTAATATTGTTTTAAGAGATGGCGGTAACCCCCCTGAACCGACCATATAATATAAAAGTCCTTAAACTCAATGTCTTCATATGAGGATAGTTTTCATACAACATTTTTACTCTGGTCCTTAGAAGTTTTTTTCATGTTATAGAGTGTACAGGACGATCCGTTTACCTGTGTTAAGTGGCCAGACCATGTCCGTTAGGCTGAGAGCCATCTGCGCTCGCCACTTGCCCGGTGAAGCTGTAAAGGCCATCTGCGGCCAACAGCAGTAGTCAGTTCGAAAAAAAAAAAAAAAAAAAAGACCATGTCCGAGCAACATTGAAGGAAATCAATAACTCATTCATTATTATCCATCAATGCCCTGCGTCCATCATTCAAGACAGTTGTTAACCTCACCCGGTAATTTCACTAGCCACAGTGCTCTCATCTCGAAACAAAAAGTGTATAGCACTCCTCTTTCACAGGACGATATCTGACATTGTCTGTACCTACCTAGATTACTCTATACCGAGTCTACCTAGGTTCAACCTCTAGTCTTACTAGGTAAAACTGGAGGTTGAAGCGGCATTATTTCACCAACAAGGCGTAGCACTATGCACTGCCAATGCAAGTTCTTTCGCAACTGTCACATTGCAATGCAGTTCACGATCGTTAAGCTGTCATTACATAGGGCTGGTCAGCGACAAATTCAATTACTGGATCGGCCTTCTATTGCATCAAATGCGGATGCACCACACTTACCTATGGTGAAAACAGGGTGACATGTTGTTTTTTAATGAAATTGGAAATTAAGCCTGCTGCCCATCCGATGAGAAGAGTCAATGTGATGATTCTAAAGAAGGAGCCACAGTTCTCCAAGTCTTTATACTTAAATAGGAGAGTTTGCAGCTGATATATAAATCTGCACTCGTTTTAATAACATATTCATATCCATATTCATTTATTGAGCATGTTGGTTAACAATGGTCTTATAATATTTAGTACAGGTTCCTCAACATGACCCTGTCAGGGCATTGCAACATTTTTTAGGTATTTAAAACTAAGGCTACAGTTTCAGAGCGCCGTATACGTTTAACATTAAATATAATTATGTTAATTAAGCATACTAATGAATACTTTCTATTGAGTAAACTAACATCAAGACAGCAATCAAGCATCTGCTTGATTGGTCACACGACATTGAGTGGGAACTGCCACCCACTCGTATAGCAGTGATCCAGAAAAAGGGAAAACATGTTTAGTCCCATCTAGTAATTTTATTTCCTTCCTCATTCTTCGTCTTAGCACAGCTGTGCTAATCGTCTGACTCCTATGGACTTCATTTATATCTTCTACCTAAAAATAAAGGAGGCGAGATATTTTAACGTGATATGCTATAGGGGATAAACGAGCAAACGGCTCGGCCTGATGGTATTCGTAAATGACATGTATTACTTGCGTTATAGAAATGCGATGTCGGCTTTTATATGGAAAAACGATTTAATAAAGTATTAGGTATCGACCCTAATGCCCCAGGAAATGATTGGGATTCCGTGTATATTCCTAGAAAGTACCTTAACGGAGTAAGGTTTGATTAATCTAGTTTCATTTAGCCACAGCGGATGTAACAGGTTCATTGAACAGCGAGTTTGCTATGTAGATGTAGTTATAGAGTTTAGTAATAACTAGAGATCGGATAATCGGATGCATATTTACCTAAACTTATTTTTTTTAGAAAATATCGAGACGGCTTCTTTTTTTGGAATTACGGCTTCTCCTTTAAAAACCTTCATTTGAGTGTGCATTCAATTATATTTATTATCAAAACGCTAACGGTATTCATTCCGAAATATCGTTTTTTTTTTCATACAAGTAATGTACATACAAATCATATATTGTAATAGAAAACACTACAAATGTAATGAAAATACATTTAATTATATATTCTGAACATTAAATGCATCAATCCCGAAATCTTTACGATAAAGAAGTGCTTTCCATACTAAGGCGCCGGTCAACTTTAGGTAAATATGCATCCGATTATCCGATCTATAGTAATAACCTATGAGAGAGAATTTGCACGGTAAAGTTATGTTGAATACCTATTTCCTCACGATTTATATTATATATATATATATATATATATATATATATATATATATATATATATATATATATATATATAATATATATATAATATATATATATTATATATATATATATATATACATATATAAACTAGATGCACAATCTCACTCAAAAAGTGTCCGCGGCAAAAGTCTACTCTTCACGTCAGTTGGTTTTTGTACCCTATTAATAACGCGATAAAGTCAAAATTTTAATGAATTATTTTATGTCATAAATATAACAATAAATCGACGTATGTGTCAAGCGGCTCGAAAATTTTTTGGTCAATATTTCTTCGTGTAATTAAATGCACAATGGTTTGTTATTGTTTACCTTAGATTTTAATGACATTAAGTGAACGGAACAGCCACTTCGCTTACCTAATTCGGTAGGGACCGCGTCTCACGTAAACTTAATTAAAACGTTTTATTTACCACAATTGTCATTAACGTAGAATATATTAGGGTAGGTATAGTGCCAAGAGACCATTGTCCGAAAGTAGGTAACCGTTTTCACTTTCCGCAGTATTCCGCTCACGGGCCTCGGAGTTGATGCGTCCCGCATACTAAGTGCTGTCTGCAATCGGGAACTTCTCTGTCTTTCGCATCTATAGATACAACTCCCCATTTTGCTCCAGATGTCTCTTCTTTCATCATGATCAGCTCATTAAACGTCGCCAACGAGGGGCACGAGCCTACCCGTACGCGGGTGTATAGGCCTTAGTCGTCCACGCGGGGCCAGTGCGGATTGGCCGACTTTACGCACAACCGCATGATTGACACCCTAATACATATATCTCAGTCCCTATTCGCATAACCGGCGTGGACGGGGTCGCTTTTCTCACCAAACATATACCAGGTTACCAAGCCCTCCCTACAACGCCCTAAGACGAGGTTCCAGTCCTACTCTGGGAAGCCCTAAGGCTCGTTGTGTAATTTTTTAAGGCAGAGAGCACTCTGCGCTCGAGAGGCCATCTGTGACCAGCAGCGGTAGTCAGTTCGAAAAAAAACCTAATTCATTGCTTTACATA
>PQWD01010935.1:0-33415 GCA_019425675.1 Leucinodes orbonalis
CATGTTCTTCTACCATCAGATACAAAATCTGGCATTACACCGGTGCCCTCATGCATAAGAGGTCTTGCCAAGACAAGGAAAACCTTCTCGCTGTAGCCTGGCAGCCGGGCTCATTCCCTAAGAGCGAGCTATCGAGGAGTGCTCCTAAAGCGATCGAGGACACCACGCCAAAACCAACGGGCGCGTACCGTCCTCCAGGGGCGAGAAATAAGCCGTCCACATTCACTCTGCATGAGCATGAGAAGCCACATAGACCTGGGGAATCTGCTAGTGGTAAGTAGACTGTGGAATAATTCAGATGTTCCTTCTCTATTACCTCCCACTGCAAAAGCACAAGGTTTTTGCACACAGATCGCGAGATTGGGCTGTTTTTTTTCTTACTGACTACTCCCGTTGTCCGCAGACGGCCTTTACAGCTTCACTGGGCAATTGGCGAGCGCAGATGGCTCTCAGCCTTAAAATTTACATCACGAGCCTAAGGGCGTCCCAGAGTGGGACTCTAACTTCGGCTAATGGCTTGGTAGCCTAACATATGTTTAGGGAACTGATTGGGCTGTATTCAACTAAGCGGACCCAGTGATTGGTGGATATTAACAACGACCAACCTAAGATTGACGACTTTACATACAACCTTTGAATCTCTTCGCAGGCGTGCATGAAGGTTTCCTCACGATGTTTTCCTTCACCGTAAGAACGTCGGGCAACGTACATATAATTTCGAAAATTCGAAAACACATTGGTACGTGGCGGGATTTGAACCTCAGCCCTCCCGGTAGGAGGGCAACAGTCCACATCATTGAGCCACCGACGCTCTAGACAGTTATAACTATCCATCAATGCCGCACTGCGCCTGTCACCCGAGACAACATCACCATATAATGTTGTCAACATGAGAACCACCTAGCGAACGATCACTAATTATATGTATTTATTTCACAGCTGCGCCTTCCAAGCAAGCGTTAAAGCAGAAAGCAAAACGCGAAGCCCGCAAGGCCCGTAAGGACGAAGAGAAATCGAAGGGGGACGAGTCACCTGTACCCGCCGCACCCACCTCGCCCCCATCGCCCCGCCCCGCCTTCGTATCCACTGGTGATCCGGAAAAAGATAAGAAGATTAAGAATCTGAATAAGGTATATGCATATTTATGCACCCTGAGGAAAATAAGACGTCTCAACCATTACACCATATCTTCGAAAATCAGTACTGTTAATAAATATAAATAAATATCCACTGACATTCACACAGCGCCATCTAGCTCCTAACTAAGCATTAGCCTGTAATATGGATACTAAACAACGGATAAACATACATACATTATTCTTTTGTAAATACATACTTATTATACATAGAAACACCAGACCAATACAAACAGACATGTTCATGCACACAAATATTTGTACTGCCCGGGGATTTAACCCGGAACCCTTGGTGTAAGAGCCGACATCTCAACCACTTACGCAGATGGGTCGTCAGATTAATCCTAAATATTTTGTTCTAGAAACTGAGTGACATAGAAAAGCTAAAACAGCAAAAGGCGTCCGGCAAACCACTCGAGTTGAACCAACAACAGAAGATAGATAACGAGGTGGCCTTAAGGCAGGAGCTAGCCAAGCTTCAGTTATGATTACTAAAAGTAATACTATAAAATGACCCTAGTATTTATGAGTAAGTGAACATGTCTTCTATTTAGATTACCTAAGTACTCATCGTTTACGATCTAGCAAAAATATTATAATATAATAGCCCCAAATATAACTAAAGAAAAAGCAATGGATGAATTGATTTAAGTGAAAAATTTTGATATCTGTCATCCCAGAAATTAACATAGCTTCATGCTAGTGATAGATAATGGAACATTAATTTATAATTATTTGTTGCATAGGTTATCTATTTGTTTAAAACACTCAAATAACTCTTTTCTGGCTTTTGTGCACTAAAACTTCAAGAAATTCATTTTGTAGTAAATACATCTCTATCTCTCTCTATTCAACCTATCGCAGTCCACTGCTGGACATTTTGCGCCAGATATCCCGGTCCTCCGCTTTTCTCATCCAGCCTCCACCAGCGACCTTTCGCAGTACATACATATAGACTGTAAATTTGTTAATTGTAGATAGTACAAAATAACTTATTTACAGTAAAATAGCAAAGCAAATATGTTAACATCATTAAAAGAAGAACAACACAACATACATGTGTTACCATGGAATTGCTTAAATAATATTTAATGTAATTAATTACTTTCTATCGAGCAGTTACGCTTTATGCTAAAATAATGAGGTATTTGTACAATTATTATTTTTTCACTAAAGAATATGAAAGGATTATTACAATATTGTTCTTAAAAGCTGAATTTTCTTTTCATACAACAATTAACGCATTTTTTTTTTCGTAATCATTTACGCCATAATTGTAAACCCGTTTATCGGGTTGAAAGACAGTAGCAGTCAAATACTGTGACTACGTCACATGTTAGTAATGGCCTATGGTGCATTTTTCAGGGTCACTGGATAACTTGTCAGCCGGTTGGCTATATGTTTGATTGCTAGTTTATATAATAAAATAACATTTTGCAAATAATGGAGCTTGAAGCTATTGGACTCCATTCGTATATTTTTTAAATTTTATAATTACTTGGTGTTCTCTATTTGACAAGAAACAAATAGCTAATATTACCTAATTCATGATGTAACTAAAGGAGAACACTGACTTTTGTGCAAAATTTAACAAATATGATATCAATTTGAAATGTATAGTTATACTAATGTCGTCATATCAGTAAGGTTGCCAATTAAATGTATGCGGCATTATTCAAAACTCGATAAAGTTAACGACTATACATAGTCATGTTATTAAATTAAAATCGGTCCTGAATCAAAATTTTAGATGTTTCTTTTTTAAAACCACTAATTTTAACCTTAAAAGGTTACGTCATATTATTTTATGTCCTTTATTTGTAATGATTTGTTATTTTTTTATATTGTGTTTGTAAAGTTTAATAGTTTGTTAAGTATACTTTTTCAAGTTAATTTCTAATAATTTAATTAAACATTAAGTATATCATAGCAAAGGCATAAAGTCCATCCAGAAATTATTACATTGTATTTAAATATAGGAATGTATCTATGTTTTCTTCATTGCTAAAAATAGAATATAATTGCGTGTAAATCATTGACAGCAATTCATTAATTTAAAGTCCTATATATATCTAGGTAACTTGTTTCAAATAACTATGTTATAGGTATATATCTCACATTATATATTATTTACTTCTTTGCCAACTAAATTCAATTAGTGGCATAATTTGCATTTCAAATTTAATTAGTTAATTAAGTTTTTTACGTTTGTAATAAGTATAGAAGTATTTGTTGTTAACAAGCTCAAGATTTTCCTTCATCTCTAGTAATGCATTGACGATATTGTATAACAATAAAAGTCAAATATAATATATGATATCAAAAAGGAAAAATGAAAATTGTTTGCTCTGAAAACTAAAATATTTTTGTAGAAATTGCAACCGTTCCTTATTTTTTCTGCATTCAGTATGCAGGTAGATACTTAGTTTTTCCGAGTGAACAAATTTCCAATATACTTTTTTACGAGATTGTTGAAATGTCAAATAAAAATTATATATTATTATGCGTTTAATAAAGATTTACAAAAGACATGCCTACTTTTTATTTGTAAAAAGGTAGTTTATATTAATACTTTTTTTATAAAGTATTTAAAAGTTACCTAAACTTAATTCTGAAACTTCTAACAATCAGATCATTAAGAATATACTGCCCTTATTTCATACTGGGTTTTATTAATTATCTATAATATAAGAGAATAACTTTGCCTATTTAAATATCACAATACCTTTGCTTATACAAGAACCGCCGAATCTTATGAAATAAATTACTGCAAGACTAGAGCGTGAGTGAGTAAAATATTTAATTTACCTAAATACATTATCAACGAAGCCCTTCTAGAACACCGTTGACCTCTATAAAAATTAAACGGACGGTTAAATAATTTCTATATTTTAGGTTACCACACGATAATACAGATCTACCTTATCGCGAGCACACATGCCGCACCATACCCACCCTACATATTGACAAGTGCTCTCTTTCCTATTAAAAAAAAACCTACAACGATAAGATACTGATTGATATGCGGAGTGGTTCTCTCATTCGATCGGACGGACTGTTGACACGCGGTATCGGCGTTGTTTACGATCGGGTTTATTGTTGAAGTGACAGTACAGTGGTCGATATGGACATAGACGATTGTGATGAGACCACCAAACTGTTGAGGAATAGGACTCGTAGTGATTTGAACGCGAAGTCGGGGTCGGATAGTGGTGAAGGTGGGAAGTTTAGTGAGACTATAGTGTTCGATGCTAGAATGATGAAGACGTCGACACAGGTGGAAGAGCTCGCAGCGACCTGGGGCGGTCGCAACTCTTTGCCGGATTCGAGGAGATTGCGACGCGCCCCACTCTTGGTCAGGCTTACCTCCGGACGACGTCAGTTCAGAAATAAGAATATTGCGGGAACGGTTAGTTGATAGAACAAGATACTTATATCTATCTAGCACGATTCACTATCATAATTTAAACAGGAAAGTTGGGTAGGTAAGTATCTACCTGTTTACTCATAGTTGAGTTCGTTGTATTTATAGGAATCTAGGTACAGTGAACTCCGCACAAGTGACAGATTTCATTCAACTAAGTAACGCTACGCGTAATTTTAAGTTCATTACCACACCAATTTTGATAAGTTACTCATTAATAAATTCAGCGTCGGTGGCTTAATTGTGTAAGCTGTTGCCTTTCGATCTGGATGGTGCAGGTTCAAATACCTCCACACACCAGGTATATTAAAATTTTTGAAATTATATAGACGCTTATCCGACGCTCTTACGGTGAAGGAAAACATCGTGAGGAAACCTGCGCCTACTAAGATATTCAAAAGTTGTGCGTGTAGTCGGCCAACGGTCCGCGTGGACGACTAAGGCCATAGAGTACCTATATAAATATGAAACCTATGATGCACCCTACAATAGTCAATTATTTTTTGTGTCTGTGCGCGAGTATTTTCCATGTGTTATAGTGAATACCTACCTACCTACTCTGATAAATGTAGGTAGGTACTAGCTACATAGGTTCCTACATACATTTATCAGAGTATGAATAGGTACAGCTAAGGTGGTGACCGCTATCTCTTTAAACAGTATTATAGTAATTCTGTTTTATGTCAGCATTTTTTGTATGAGAAAAGGCGAAGTATTATTATTGTAATAATGTTCTAAGAGAAGGCGGTAGACCCACAGTTCTATTCAATTATATTCTGTAAAATTGAATTGTTGGACAATACAATTACACTATAAAATATACCTACATAGTGTGTTGCTTGCTACATCTACACGTGCTGATGTAATTCCGTTGAAGTGTTATTGTTATGATAAGGCCAGTGACATTGGCAATACTAACTCGAGAACTGTACAACTATGCACTTATCAAATATGCACAATTCTTGTAAAAAAAAGTGACTTGTTTTTACTAGGCTAGGCTATGGAGTTATGCCATAAATAGGGCGGCAATGCCAAGGGACAGGACATGTACTAGGAAGGGGCGGTTAGACCAGTTTGGCTATCCAGCCTAAGCAGACTAAGAAATGTTCTTTCTTTTTTCATTTGTTCCTAAATGCTGCTGATAATTTCCCGGCCCCACTGCACCCCTGGTACTCGATTCTAATTCATAGGACATAGCATTAGCGTCAGTTCAATTAGAGAAAAACATAGCGCTCATTACTCTAAGAGCACGTTAGGATGGTCAACCCATTTGCACTAGGGACTTTCGTTTAAGTTATAGTGGGTGAGTCACAGTGAATTATATAACAAGCCAAGTGACCACTAAAATATGTTGTAGAAGTAACATCTCGCCTAGGGCAGTTGTACAAGCTCGCATAGGCCGCAAGAAAACCTATTTATGGCTCTGCAATCTAGTTCGCCTAGTGGTGTTTAGATGGGTTCAAATCCCATGGGTAGGGCTGTCTTCAGTAATCTTATGTACTCGTATAAATAACTTTCAATAGTCCTTACGAAATTAATTTAAAAGAAAACAGTAGGGCGACCGTTTTTTTTAACTAAGGAGGGACCTATTGGCAGGGCCAGGGTACTTGCCCCTTGGCCACATAAAGAATGCGTACTGAAAGTCACTCTGTGCATTATTCTCAGTTTGGGTTTTTGTTTCTCAGTTACAAATGTGAGAACGAGAACTGATTTAGGAAGTAGGATAGTTCTAAAATATCGCATGGATTAATTAACACATAGTCCCTAAAAGTATAGGCACTAACGTCTTAGTATGGTGAAATTGAAATTAATAAAATAAAAAAAAACTTCAAAAATGGAAGTTAATTCGGTTCGTAGCTATGTAATTTTAAAATGTTTCTTCTTTCCAACAATATCTTTATTTAACTTACGGTACATAAATTAGTATCTAAATTATACCCATAAGTACTTGAATTGCGGAGAAGGGGGCTATATTTTGAATTTATAAAAATATGGATAACTACTTAAAAATATGTAGGTACCTAATATATTTCTCGTGTGATATCCTGAAATGTAAGAACGGAGCTTTTAACAATAGTTAATTTCATGACATAGTTCTAGCGTTTTATTTTTTTCTTTTTGAACCCTGTTAGTCAATAAATACCTGCATAGTATTTAGGGAAAAGGCTTTGTATATTTTTTGTCACCAATCCAGTTGATCAATTTATGTAAAAAGAGCTGATCTAATATTAATTAATCTGCTTACAACATTTTCTTACTGTGAGTTCCCTACAAATCTACTCACTGACTTGCATTTTAATCAATGAGATAAGATAAAATATGTGTCTATTTAGTTGTAGGTAATTTGCAACATCTGATAAAGTCTGTACCTACCTAATTTATTATCACTTGTGTATTTTATTGTTTCATACCTACCTACACAAAAGTTGACGCGTGTAGTTCTATAATTAATCACACGTAGATGCAGTTACCTATGCAAAATAAAAATAATAATTCATTAATTGGATGTGCCCAACTGCGGACCGTAATAATTTGAAATATCATTTGATAATGTTGATCGATTTGGTGAATAACGTGGTTGAAAAGTCAGTTATCTCAGAAATAGCTAGATAGATTTCTAGATCGTAACCGAAACCTTTAGTGTAGAAGCTGACTGTTATCCATTACCCAATTTTCATGTTTTCCCTTAAATCTCTTTAGATTAGTACGAACACAAACAAGGCCAAGGCCCGGCGCGCTGCGGTTCTTGTCAAGACGTCAGCGGCTGACTCTGGCATCCCTAGCTCTGGTAGACTTCATGAGCTTCTGCTCCATGAGCGTGATGGCGCCTTTCTTCCCACGAGAAGCGGCTGCAAAAGGACTCTCGGACACAATGTGCGGGATCGTGTTCAGCTTCTATGCGATCGTCATGTTCCTGACGTCACCCCTTTTTTGGGAAATTCGTAAGTATTTTTATTCGTACTTATTTTTCGGCAATGCTTAGGCAGTGGCGGGGCAAGGCCTAAATTTGATGTGGGAAACTGGCAACCCATTTTGCGAGGCTTCCTGGTGGTTAACGAAAAATGACGATGAATGATACTCAAATTTTTATTCATAAAAATGCAAACTTGTCATTATAAATTATTTTACATTATTGTCTCGAAACTAATGTGGTATTTACAGGTTGGTATTGCCAGATTCTTGCTAGCCGGTTTAAAAGTATTTATTGCTAGACTAGATGAGTAATTATATCTATATTTGCGTTTGCGAGCCTTCGAGGCGCGGGGCCTTGGACGCCCGGCCGTATGTTAAGGCTCATGTCACCCATGCCTTAACTTACTTAACTTAACCCGCTCCTCTCTCGTAGGTGCTAGGTTCCTACTGTGCGTAGGTACTAGCTACTTACAACAAATTGACACCATACATACTAAACAAATATCTTAATCAATCAGCCAAACCCTTCAGAGCACAGAGTTACCCATACAGCACAGCTATGAGGAAAATTTCATAAACCAAAATTTGTGGGTTAAGGGGGTGTTACAACTGCGATCGAGGAGCGTCGGTGGCTCTTGGACTGTTGCCTTCCGATCTGAAGGGTGGAGTACAAATCCCGCATGTTCCAATGTTTTTTCGAATTTTCGAAAATATAGTACGACATCCGACTCTTACGCAGAGATTCAAAGTTGTACGGAAGTCAGCCAATCCGCATTGGACTCACATGGACGACTAAGGTCTATACCTATACGGTAGGCTCGTGCCCCTCTCGGTAGCGATGTATAATCAGCTGAAGATGATGATGACTACTGCGATTCTAAAGTAGAACTTAGGAACAACGGCTTGTGGGACTCCCGAATTATATCACCACGCAAGTCGCATTGACTTGTAGGGTGTTAACGATTGCCAACCTTAGAACTTAGAAACAACGGTTTGAAGACTTCCGAAGCATGGAAAATATTGTCTTTTTGTTCCTGAGGATACTATTTTGGTCACCCATTCAATGAAACACCATTGCGATAGTTGCTTGACATGCACGATCGTCAACCGAACTGACTAGTTACCACACTACAATCACTAGATTGACCCTTAAATAACTAATTTACGGAAAAATGTGAGAAGTATTCGATCGCAGCATCAAATATTTACCATATTTGATGCTGCTTTCGAATATTTGATAAATAAATTGGAAATACCGTTGATGGAATAATTACCTTTTTAGAATTTTCCATGAGATAGACTTATTTATCCGTAAAATATAAGCACGTCATTTGTAATAACTATTTTATATGCACACACTCAAAATGATTCATTGGAATAGTACAGAAGAAACGTTACGACTTCCATTATCTGGGATGTGTAATTAACACTGAATCAATAAACTAATAAAGCTTATTTACATACGTCATTATTCATGTATCAGTCATTTAATTTTTAGTATAATGTCCCAGTTTATTGTCTCTTCTGCTTTGATATAGATAGGATTGAATATTGCAAGCTTTTAAATGCCAACTCAGACGTATCTAGATCATTTCTTTCCAGAGAACTGTTGAGCCCTAGCCCTCATTTAGGACCCAAAACATTTTTTTTCTAAAAAGTTTTCTTACCACTAAGCCACCAGGGAACCAGGCACGTTATCGAATAAGACGAGAGTATTTTAAAGTAAAGAATCATCATCAGCTCATTAAACGTCCCCACCGAGGGGCACGAGCCAACCCGTAATGGGTGTAATAGGCCTTAATCGTCCACGCGAGCCCAGTGCGGATTGGCCGACTTCACGCGCAACCTTTGAAGAGGTTCAAAGGTTGTGCGTGATTCCTGCAGGTTTCTTCACGATGTTTTCCTTCACCGTAAGAGCGTCGGATATAATTTTGAAAATTCGAAAACACATTGGAACGTGGCAGGATTTAATCCTGCGTCCTTCCGGTAGGAAGGCTACAGTCCACATCATTGAGTCACCGACGCTATATAAATAAAGGATAAATGTAGGTATCCAGTAATTTCACTGTCTGTTTCAAGTCTGAAACGGTTCTATGAACGGTCGCAACAACGTTTGTTCCATGAAGGGTTCATCCACATTAAATAACGTTCAACCAATGAACTATTCGCCTACTGCACGGTCCGCCAGTGAACGTTTGACCAACAGAATGCTTTTCAGCCCATTTTTAGAGTTCCGTACCTCAAAAGGAAAAAAACGGAACCCTTATAGGATCACTTTGTTGTCCGTCTGTCCGTCCGTCCGTCCATCTGTCAAGACCCTTTTTCTCAGCGAACGCGGGAGGTATGAAGCTGAAATTTATATCAATTACTCAGGTCTACTGTCCCTTGAAGCTGTGAAAAATCAACTTCTAAGCCAACGCAATCAAGATACAGCCGTTTATGCCGCAAATTTTCGACACTTGCAAGGGAATCAAACTACAGGGTGCTTCCCGTGAACTCAGAATCTTGAAATTTGGTACGAAGCACGTCTTAGCATAGATAAAGGAAAATTACGAAAACCATAATTTTTAGTTACATCACATAATATCTTTTTTTTTAATAATTTTAAACTTACTACCATTTCCTCATAAACGCGTAGAGGTATTAAATTGAAATTCATACCAAATACTCGGTTATAATACCTTTAAGCTGTAACAAAATCAAACTTCTATGTCAACGCAATCAAAAGAACAGCAATTTAAGCTGCATATTTTGAAACTCCAAGTACTCGCAGGGAATCAAACCTAAAGGGTACTTCCAGTCGACCTAGAATCTTGAAATTTGGCATGAAGCAACGTTTTATAGCACACATAAGGAAAAATTCCGAAAACCTTAAATTTTTAGTTACATTACAAAATATAATATTTTTTTTTAAAATATAAACTTATTACTTTTTTCCTCATGAACGCGTAGAGCTATAAAGTATACCAGTTATGACTCGATTGTCGTAATGAACGAACTTTGTAAACCTTGCAGGTTTGTACGAACCCTCGGTGCGCGAGTCCGACTCGCACTTTGTCGGTTTTTTTTTATTCACAATGTGTTTACGTTTTTTAAGCCCAAAGAATGTTTCACTAAAGAACTATTCGCCAACTGCGAACATTGATTTCATTGACTGTTTCGTTCACCCTTCAGTCCGAAACATATTCCTTTTTAATGCCACTAATTTACGACACCGGTAATCTAAAATTATCGGTGTCGTAAAGCTAGTAAAATTATAAGAGACCTAACATCTGTTGTCTCGGGTGTCGGGCGCGGTGCGGCATTGATGGAGAATAATAACAGTTTACCAGTTGATGGTCCCAATCAATGCCGCCCTGGCGTCAGGCGTATCACTTACAATCAGGTGAGCGTCCGTGTCATGTACACTTTGTAAGTCATTAGGGGGGCCTTCGTTCAGCGTTGGATATTCTAGACTGTAAGGATGATGGTGATGAGCCCTGTTATGACTTTAGAAATAGGTAAGATAAGAGTACCGCAGAAGGCGCTCTACCTAGGCCGTCTCCTAAGTAAAATGGGAATATTTACTTTATTAACCATTGAATTTTATACATTTCAGTTACCATTAATGGTGCGAAGTTCATGTTTATATGGGAATGTTCGTAGCAGGCACTTGCAATGTTTTATTTGGGTAAGTACGAGTATTTAAAGGAATGCTTTTAATACAACACGATTCATGAAGTTTACTGAATGAGGAAGCCATTACGTCTTATGCTGGACAATCAACTAGTTTTAACATTTTACTGCGAGCATGGCTATCCCGCGTAGCTAGGCTGTGAAGGTTGTTTCGTGCCACGCGGGCCCAATGCCGATTCCTGGGTGGGATTGGGCTTATCGTACACTCCAAACATAGTTAAATAATAAACTAAATACATGCACAATCTCACTCAAAAAGCGTCCGCGGAAAAGTTCTGCCCATCGTGCGAGTTGCAGAATTTCCATTCATAATCACGTCGCTCGCCATAATGACTTAGTAGTGTGCTCGTGCTTTTGATTTTTTACTCTGTTAATTAAGCGTCAAGGTCAAAATGTAAATGCATAATTCATCATCATCATGAATTAAGCTCCTTCCTTAATTATTATACTAGAAAGCAACTGTGTAAGTCTGTGAATTTTTAAGTATTTAGCATGAGTTCTCAAAGTCAAATATGAAATATCCATTAAAAAATTAAAAATGTTTGGTGCATATGTAGTACAATATAGTCTTAAAATAACAAAAATAACTAATTGAAAGCTACCAAATGTTTGCCACTCAGCAATGGCATGAAGAAGAATAAGCCCATGAATACTTGACTCCAAAGGCTGAGACATCCACGTCAAAATGTATTCTTCATACCTTTTCAGGACCTTATCACTCATACAAGACAACAGCACATTCACATGGCTGTGTTTCCTAGTCCGTGGGCTGGAGGCGCTTGGCGCCAGCGCTTATTCCACCGCCAGCTACGTGTTCGTCGTGAACGCCTTCCCCGACAGCATAGGGTCTGTGCTTGGTATCCTGGAGACTTTCGTGGGCCTCGGAATGTCGGTGGGGCAGCCATCGGCGTATGCTCTACGGTGCGTACAGTTGGTCATTTACTCAATACTGCCACTGCTGAACTAGGCCTCCCAATAACTTTCCACGCGACCGGAAGCTATCTGCATCCATGGGTACCCGCAACCTTCCTTAGGTTACTTTTATATTAATAAATCAAATATAATAATGTAGAGGGTTTGATACTGCAGTCGTCGGGAAAGTAACCACGCAGTTATATCGCGAAATCGTCCATGAAGCACTTCTGTGTTTCGAGAAGAAGCACAGTGAGTCGGTAAAGAGCTCCAACATCTGTAGTATTGGGAGAAGGGATGGGCAGTTGCTTGGGTGGGCGTACCTTGCTAGTCGCCCTGTAACATAACAAAAAAAATATTCACTTTTTTCAAAGCTGGTTTTTTGTAAGGGATTTCACTCGCCAATCTAATCTAAAGAATCAAAGATTTGCCCAAGCGATATATTACTAAAGTATCTATCATCAAACTATGTCAACTTGTTTTTATGTTTCAGGTAGATCGGGGGATTTGGCTTACCATTCTACACTTTGGGCGTTGTGATGGTGTTGACAGTGCCAATTAATTTCTTCTTGCTTACCGATTGCCAAGGTAAAGTATTAATTTGAACGTGAATTGAGTGTTGTGTTTCAATGTGTTTATATTACATACTAAACTAATATCTTAATAAAACATGTTTATATTATGTTTCTTTGAGGCGTCTGTCAGAACACAGCAGGTAAAAATTTTGAAGACTATGTATATCACCTTCAATGACAAAACATTTCCCATTCCGAAGTTGAAATAAATTTTACCTAGCTAGAATACTAACATAACATGAAAATATGATCTATATATTTTTTTACAGAATATGCTGTGGGATCGAAGTCGGCATCAATAATGAGGCTGTTCAAGATACCATCTATTATAATCACTGGCTTGGTCATCGTGGTAGTATCAAATACGTGGGCATTCCTGGATCCAACGTTGGAACCCCATTTGCGCCAGTTCAGCCTCTCTACAGAACAAATAGGCCTAATCTTCCTGTTATTCTCAAGTCTTTACGGTATCTTCAGCCCGATCTGGGGATGGGTCGCTGACAGGTATAATAATTAACCCTTTCAACGCCAATGAAATCTCAAGGCGTTAAGTAGGTAACTAGATTCTAGATTCCTGGTATTTAAAGGGTTCAATACATTTCGTTAACCCTATAGAGAATCAGACCCTTCTTCTACCTAT
Source organism: Leucinodes orbonalis (assembly GCA_019425675.1). Lineage (NCBI taxonomy): Eukaryota > Metazoa > Arthropoda > Insecta > Lepidoptera > Crambidae > Leucinodes > Leucinodes orbonalis. The sequence continues at coordinate 13,276 of PQWD01010935.1, forward strand.
TGATTCTTCAATCGAATATATTATAAAATCTAGGATCATTTACCTTTTAAGACTCAAGCCAATTGTGTTCAAACTTAAAGTAGTACTCGAAGGTTGAATTATTTCGGGTTTAACATACGATATCTCAAATGGAACGAGTTTGCTCAGAGCAATCCAAAATCCAAATCACTCGTTTCTTGTATTATCTTATCACCTTTCCTTTTTTAGGGTACATAATCATTGGTGCATGATGGTATGGGGACTATTCCTATCGACAGCGGGACTTTTACTCCTCGGTCCCTGCCCATTCATTCCAGGACTTCCGAGGTAGGGAGTTTAAATCATTCTTGAAACCTTTATAAGATCATTTTGTTATAAATTATGTATGCGTTATTAGTAACAAATTGTTACAATGGCGAATCAAAACCTTTATCACAACTCAAAAATATATGTTGCGTTTTCTTTCCAGAGACTTGTGGCTGGATTTGGTGGCACTTTCAATATTGGGCATATCCGTAGCACTGACGCTGCTGCCTACCTTTCAAGGAGTCTTAACAAGCTCAATGTTAGTATATGTGTTTTTATTTAATTTGAACATTAAAAGATAACCCCAAAGCTAAATTTCAAAATAACAAGTACTTCTAGAATCATGTGTTTTTATAAATCGCCGTCATTATTACATAAACCATAGACCTACAACCAATGAAGATGAAGCTCCATACATGACAATGGCAATCTTGCTGTCTGTTGTGGGTGGGACACCCAAGTAGGTAGACATCAGGGCCTAGTTTTCAATTTTGAAGGGTAAACTACAGGCTGGTAAGGGTGATCTTGTTTTGATACAAGGTTCGAGTTGCGACCTTTATATCATCAGCTCATTGAAGATCTGCGACCTTGTACAACCTAAAAAAGACAGAGTTATTGCTATGATGGAAATAGAACAAAATGTAAGGTACACACGTGGATGAAATAATCAATTGTTCCTTATGACGAAAAGACCATTTTTTATCTTTTTCAGTTACGAAGGTGGTTGTCCAGAGGCTTTAGCCACATACAGTGCGGTGGCTGGCGTCTGGTCGTGCTGTTACTCCCTGGGTGAGGTCCTAGGGCCCGCACTGGGCGGGGCACTCTCCCAGCGTTATGGTTTCCCTTTATGCGCCACTCTTTGCGCTGCTGCTTGCTTCACTATGGTAAGTAAAGTTTATAAATCACCAGGTTTTTCAATTCAATCACCCAGCCCATAAGAATTTCTAACCATTTTTTATGTTAAAGTTTACAGGACGGTCAAGACGATCACATGATAGTAAGTGATACGCCTGACATGGCACAGCGACATTGATGGAGACAACAAGATAGAGTTATTATTCTCCATCAATGCTGCACTGCGCCCGTCATCGGAGACAACAGATGTTAGTTTTTCTAATACCATATTTCACTAGCTGCAGGCACTGCAGCATGTTCATAGCCGAAACCAAATGCATAGCACTCTTATTTCACGGGACGATATCTGACTACGGTGGAACCTACCTAGAGACTCAGTATCGAGTCTACCACCTAGTAAATGTTTTAAGAAATTATTAACAGGCAGGTACAGTCTCCTTTACTATTGATCTTATATTTTGCTTCCTTCTTAACAGGCTGTGGTGACACTAATTTTTCTCTCTCCGCGAGTCTACAAAGTGGGACAAGCAGACTCTGTTCTTCACACGCAGTCATCCGTTACCGACCGACTTGGAACAGCACACACTTCTGCGGACACGCAGTCACAGACAGGCTGGAGAATCACCGTTTGACTCTTGCTCGTGCAATACCAGAAATGGTAGGTTATAGACAATCTTCTTGACAGTAAACTGTCGAATTATAGCAATTAGTGACCTATGGTATAATAGTTAAGAACTCATCTTCTCTACTAGGCTTCCATTCGTACTTCAATAGCTCTCTTATAATCAGCGTATCACTAACCATCAGGCGAGCGTCCTGACCGTCGTATACATATAACATAAAAATGTCACTGATACAGTGAGTGTAAAGGCATTGTAAAATAAAGCATGCATTTGTGTTAAACATGCACAGTGGATATCGGCTAACAAGTGAGCTGGTTACTCATGTTAATGAAAGAATTGGCAGTGCAGACGACATGAATGAGTCCCGTCCGGCTTAGTGTGAATGAGAACTCTCCATCCACTGCCAAGTGGAAATAGATCAAATAGAATAAGTGATATGTGGTCTATTTAATGCAAAATACCAACATCGACAAAAGACCAATATTAGTCATCAAGTAACAGTAAGCTGAGATTGTATTCTTCTGGAAGACTGCGCATTAAGAACCGTATGACTTATGAACGGAATGGGTGCAGACTAAACTAAAGCAAAATTGTGGATGAGTTGGTACTAATTTTAAATGTTAAGTCACAGTAATACTTATTTGACTGCCTGTCTAAGAATACTTCAGTCCGGAACCCAGCTTAAAAAATATATACTAATTGGAGATAATACTAGAGTAGGTACTAATAATGAGTAGGGCGCAACCATACCGAGCGTATGTTAGGCACACGGTCTTCTCAAGTATTCATAAGAAAACCAATAATTATCGTGTCTAATGTATCCATCATTTACAAGCCGAAGTAGATATAATACTTATGATACGAGTATAACATTTACTATCTATTACATATCTAAAATATCTGACCCTTAACAAGAGTGACAGTTTCTTTCATAAAGTGTAAATAGGTGTTATACAAATTTAAATGTATGTAAATAAAAGATACAATGTATCGAGAAGACGAAGGGTAAAAGCCTCTGTCATTCAAATCCGAAATATTTTCGTTGTTACAATACGTAACTTTTTAAACTTTTGTACCTATCTGAAATTTTATATATTATTTTGTAATTATGATGCTTAGGCTCTTTCGTTAGTGTTTTCAGTTTACAAATAATTTTAATAGGCATAACATACAAATATTATAATATAACGTTACATTTATATCGGCAAATAAATCATTTTTGATAACAATCTGTTTATCAAGCTGAGCGTAGGATGATCACCAACGCAGACAGACAACCTAAAATAATGGTCGCATTACAATTAATGCTGATGTGTAGGTACTATTAAGGTGGTAGTTTGATGTCCAGAGTATGACGCAATGAATACACCAACCACGACATAACATTCGGGAACAAGCAAGAAACTTATTTTACCTAAAATATTTAATTAACTAGAAACTTAACAAACTAACAATATAAAAACACTAACATTAAACTGAAATATTATAACTAAATATAATAATTAAAATAACTCCCTTTAGGCAAAGTTCCAGAATACTAGCAGCGTTACCCTTTGAATTGCTAAACTAATTCTTTGACCGAGGTAGCTGCCAGATCTTCGGTCTCCAGTGATGTCGACTAAGCGTTTCGAAATTTATTTAAAAGCCTACATATGTTTATTTTTCTAGGTTACTACGGTACATCGCCACCACGACTATGTGTTCATCATAAAGCAAATAAGAGCGGTTCGGTTAGTGTTGCAGAAGCATTACTCTACTTCCTGAAGTTCCAGTATATAACGAACATGTACATACGGTTGAGGAAGTCTAAAAACGAAACAACTGTTAACAACACATTGTATCAGAACTATTTGGAAAAAGAGCATAAGAAAAATGAGGATATACACAGAGCAAACATGAACAATAATAACTATCGCAAGTAAGCTCTCTATTACACTCGATTCCTATTAATTAATTTCGAAATTACCTACATCATACTACAAAAATGCCCGTAAATAAAAACCTCTTTACATTCTTTTAGATCTGAAGATAGCTACACTGCCTATTTGGATAACGCAATATTCGGCAGTCCGGAAGTGATGGAGAATCTAAGCACCGATCACTTGGCGGTGAAGAAGAATAACACAGGCCTGGTGCCAATTCTCCTTGCCTGTGACGAGGGTAAAAAGTCTTCGGGTGAAATAATCAAGCATAACCTCCAAAAAGTGCAGTTCTATGAACAAAATCAAAATTGTGCAGCAGCTTTGGAGAATATATTTGTTAGTATCTCAAAATTACATTTACCTACATTAGGATGTTGACTGTGCTCAGAAATAAATCTGAAGCTCCTATTGAAATTATATGAAATCTTTGCCGTCGTCATTTCTTTTTTAATATAATTTCTTTACACATTTAAACATATCTGTAGTTACGAGTATGTTAGTCCAAATATAAAATCCTTATTTTTTAAAATTATAATCTTATTTGAACTATAAGTCAACATATTTACTAACTGATAAAACTGATAATATTATAATCAATTGTGAGTTGCTAGTTTCTAATATTATATTCTTAATATTCTAATATATTAAATTGCAGGAGGGCTGTGAATGCAGAGACGGTGTTACATACGTCCGAGGGACAGTGACCGTCTCTTCAACAGGAGCATGTGAAGTGTAATTAATGTACTTATTCGTGATTATAGATGATGTTAAAATTTTTATTCTCAATTTTTATCTTAAGATTATTCCTTTAAGTTTTAATATACTCACTTACAATAAACTTGTTTCTCATTTAATATCTCTCTCTCATAAATCTCTCTCATAAAATCTCAATAGATACCATCGATGTTGCGAGTTGCGCTTAACTCAAAGCGCTGCCCCTGCCGTTTCAGAATAGCAAAAATATTTCACAAACAGTTCGGAGTACCAGGATAAAATAATATTGTAGAGGTGTATCTTTCCTCCCTCACATTCTACCCACCTAAGGCACTCACCCAATACAGAGGCACCCAGTTACTATAGCAACCCGCGACGCGGCCCGTTTCACTCCCTCACTTTCTGCTCTCCCAGTTGAATCGACCTCTGCTGACGATTTTGCGACGTTGTCATGGAGATTTCGCAAGTTACCTTGACCATGTCCACTTTGAAAAGGTGAATATGAAAATGAGCGGATTTTCCCTATTGGTTTTGTTCATCGTTAAACGTCGATCGTAGCAACGAAAATCGTCTGGCGCACTTTTCTACGAGCAATAGCGAATACGACGATACAGGAAACCATGACGCTGGTGTAGTTAACTGTTCATCGTACAGAGTGAACGCGTGAATAAAGTAGATCTCGTTTAAGTTCAAGTGTATGGTTATTTATTTAAGTAGGTACATTGAATTTCCCGTGAAAATGTTAAAAAAAATGACAACAATTATTGCCTAGAAGCCACTGCACGTCTTAAGAAGAGCTAGATTTTGTTATCTGTACTAATATTATAGCGCAATTTAAGCATTACGACTAAAGTATTTGTACTGCATTGATGACATATAAAACACAATTTAGTATGAAGCCTCAAATTACCTCGATATAAAATAATCAAATCAAATATATGTATTTGCGATACATAATAAATAAGAGATTGACGAGGATATAAATATTTTCATTATTTCTTAATCAATGAAACTCAGATTAATTTATAAGTTACTAGCTATTAAGTTTTTTTTGTATTATAGATAAGTTTATTTTCTCATTTCATAATTCTCATGAGATTTCGATACTATGCGATAAGTTATCATGATAACATTTTAAATATCTACCCCTAACTTCTTAAGGGGTCTTTACTCAATCGAATGAAACATTCATTCACGCGATGACGGTAAAATGGCGCCGATTGCAGAATGGATGAAGCGTCTGCGGTACCAACAAATCATAATACAATAGGTGCCAACTCTTAATTTAGAAAAAAAAATTACTCCAAATATTTATTTTTACTGGTTGAAAAAAGTATATGAAAATTTTAATATGAAAATAAAAAACGCAAATTCATGAAAACAAGTTGTATAAAACTTTATTGATTACGGCTTATTCTGGAACGGGGCCTTAGTATCAATGGAGGAACGTGTTTGCTAAGTTGGGATTGGACGATGGCTACCCGGAGGGATGGGAAAAATCAAAGAGGGAAGCACCTCTATGCGCGGAAAGAGTCGGAAGAGCACTTCTTTCTAGCGTGTTTGGACATATCACGTGTTTCTGCACCTGGTACCAGTTGTTTATGATTGGAGTAACAATTCTGATACTGCTAACAATAGATACAAATATCGTACGTAGTATAGTATGTATCTAGGCAAATGAGAAGAACCGTTACTACGCACGACCGCCAACAAAATGAATATGATAAAATTATCTAAGCATGGCAAATGTTTTCCAGATTAGAATTAGGTTCCTATCTGTTATATGAGTTATAAATGCCTAATATTGTGAAAAATATATACTTGACTAGTTTACAATACCCGTGTAATTTGAAACTCGCCATATGGGCTGATATGAAAAATATTTCCATCATTAGTTTTCATATTAATATGAACACTGATAAATTGTACTTTTGGATGTCCGTGAAAATGGACGTGCCTACAATAAAACCTATATTTTTAATTATTTGTTCGTTAACTTTTATATTTGAGATCAATGCAAAAAAATGTGAAGGGATCTTAGTGAACGGTTTATCGCATGAAGAAAAAGTTTTGATTAATGGTGTGAACCGTCCATATCAACTGTCTTATTATAAGAAAAATAAAACTGACCATATGTTGTTCTTCAGTTACAACATTGGTCTACATAATGAAAGTACTTTCGAAATTGGATACGCCGAAGCTGGAGGCCGGGTGCCAGTGCCTATAAGAGAAGTAAAAAACGGTTTCGCTACGGCAGTCAATCATAAAGAAGACATAATTTATTTGGGCGGCAGTGATGGAATTTACGCGCAAAATTTAAATGGGAATCGCAAAACTGAAATGTTAGTTCCTAAGCAAGACATTTGGGATTTATTCTATAAAGAAAAGCTTTTCTTCATCGCTTTCCCGTCGAGACGTTTGCACATTCATCATAGCGGGAACCATACGGAAATCGAGAAACGGATTCATGAGAAAATATACCAGTTTGTCATCGATGGTGAGGGTGATACATTTATAAGCAACAAAAGTGGGTTATTTATGATAAAAAATAACAGTTCTCATCGAATACACATAAAGGGACCTACAGTTTTCCGCGCTTTTGAAGTGAACAGGAAGGGCGTAGCGCATTTCTGCGGGAAAAACGAAGTTTACGTTGCTGATAAGGAGAAACATAAGTTGCTCGAAATCGCCAAAATCAAAAATATCTTCGGCCTCACATTCGATGATAACGACAATATGATTTATTCTGACCCTCATCAGATTGTCAAGTTGGAGCCAGAGCTTTGCGATATACCACAGAAAGTTGGGTGAATGTCAACTATTTATTAATAATCTAAATAAAATTACGTATTTGATTGTTCCCATTTTTTACCTCCAATGTAAAGCTATGACGTCAGACATGTGAACGTCAGCAAACTCACACCATTATCCGATTATAATGGAGGCACCTGTGTATACCCAAACACCCACCGCTCTAATCCCCCCTTTAACTCCCTTGTGACGTCACTGGGCCACTGAACTGGCATTTGGCTTCAGCGTAGGTACTTATTCCATTTTGAACTTTCTGTCAGCGTGATTGGTTTAAAATTAGATGCAGGGCTTCACCGAAGTGTAGCAAACCTTATTGGATCAACGAACAGTGTTTAGTGTGGACTACCTATGACTGCCAAATGAGAGATTTAAATTTCTAAAATTATGTTCACCATTAATTCTTATAATTTGAATTTACATTTCTGTTAAGCATAGAAACCTAAGTATATTTTACTTAACTCGAGTGCTTTTGCGTTCAATTTAATTAAACGAGCCGAGCTGTTTAAAAATGTAATAAATTGGTCTGTTCTCACTCATCTTAAAGCTGCTTTTACATTTAAATATTTTATAGATTTTCTATTGTGTCTGGATTCCCGGCGTTCAATGGGTTAAAAACTGAACGTCGCGACGTCCTGGAAACTATACGCAATGACAAGTTTTAATTAAGTAGATGCTCTTCATTCACATTAAAACGTTCTTTTTATCATGAGCTTCTTGTTCTTGGTAGGAAATTGTTCATTATTCGGCGTATTTTTCGAATTTCAGGTATATAACACAGGCAATAACCTCATTAGTTGTTTAATATGGGGTTAGATATTTGGCTTGAGTCCCGCAATGTAAGGCTGAACTTCTCACACCAAAACTAAGCCATAACACAAGAATTATTAAAGTATTTTTAGATTATAACGGTTTTAGCGTTTTTCTGCTGCAGGCAAGTACCGGTTTGAAAACCCTCAACTAAGTGTTACTTATACCTACATAAAAGTTACATAAACAAGAAACTACTTAATGAGTACTTCAGTATTTTGCACAATCGCGACAAAGTTTTAAATTTGATTGGACTGACACAAACACCATTTTGCAATTGCTGACCGCCACGTCCAATTGAACGATTATTGTATCTTTGTGATATTTAATAAAATCATCTAAAGAGACAATTGTCACAATTTTTTCTCGCACGTGGGCAGCGGACATTTTCGTTTGGCCTCGCGTTATCGCTTAAAACCAATAAATTGTTTTGAATCCGGCTGTAATGAGATTGGACAGATGACCCTGTTGAAGCCATATTATGTAGCAGTACACGTATAATTTTGTTAATACAGGCCAATGTCATGACCAAAAGGAGGAGAAATACTTATAATGTTTCCCTCGGATGTCATCAAGTAACATTGTTTTTTTTGTGTGATACATTTTTTTTGCGAAGTTTACAAGACGGTCTGATAAGTGACTGATGATAAGTGATACGCCTGACCATGAGAGAGAGCATTGATTGAGACTAACGACTGATTGACATATATTATTATCCATCAATGCCGCACTGCGCCCGCACCCGATATAACAGATGTTAGGTCTCTTATACCCGGTAATGTTACTAGCTTCAGTGCCCTCATACCGAAACACAGAAGTGCAAAACACTTCTATTTCACGGGACGATATCTAGCACTGTGGCGGTATCTACCTAGACGACTCAGAACCGAGTCTTAGATTAAAGGTAGGTACTAGTAAATACTAGTTTAAAGTTTGCCTTTAAGCCCAGATAAGCCTTAACACCTAGTCTCCTCCTCCACCAGCGCAAAAAAACAGGAGGGCTTCCGGCACGCTTCAACGACCGTCAGGTCGGGGACATTCTTGACTAGCCCACTACTGAACGTCTACAATATTTTTTGTGGTAATTGCGAAAAGACATATATTTTGCTAGTCAGAGCGTAACTATAACATCGAAGATTATTTATTTAAAACCTGGTCCCCGACTGTGATACAAACAGACTAGGTATTTTGGGTTAGTATCTGCCTACCTTGTGACCAAAAGTCAATTAGGATCTCTGTAGCCGAAGTGTTTAATAAAATTTAATCAAAGAAAAAGGATTGTTTTCATTTTTTATTTATAATAAATAAGTTAAATGATAACTGGAAATAACTTTTTTTATAAATAAATATCTTAAAAGAAGGTACAATTTATGCATCTTTGGCAACATGAATAAATTTACAAATAAAAATAAGAAAAGTGTATAAATACCCCTAAGAACAAACATTATGAGTCAAAAATGTTAAGATTAGGATAATAATACATTATTATTGAAACAAGTAGGCACTTGTTTTCAAAAACAGTCTCACTCTACAATTTATATGACATTCATTGCATTACTCATATCACCAAAATAAAGTACTCATTAACATTTCTTTGAATAAGGTAATAATACCCTGGGCTGCCATTATTCGCAATATCTATTTCTACCGGAATTTCCATGAGAATTGTGACTGACAAGTGATTATAATGAAACTAGTACTTATTTAGGTAATAAGTAATGACTTCAAAATTACTGGCTCAGATGTTGACGCATTTCAAATAACGGATGTACCATTCTGAACTGATCNTAAGTTTCGGCTAATCTTTCGGAACCTTCGAAAAATTAAAAAATGTAAACTACCACTAAGGTAACCATACCATTTTGACCATCGAAGACTTGCCAATAGCCAGCAGAGTCGTTCTTAAAATACAAAGCGTATTCAATAGTATTGCCAGCCTCGTCCCAGAGAAGCCGTAAGTGTCTGAACTGTTGCCGGAACCGGGCATTGATGTGTTGCACATGAAACAGCTGGTTCTCTGTTGACGGCTGAAACAATTGGAAGATATTAGTTACATTATGTTAAATATAAGTCTATGTTTTCTATAAATAATATGTATGTATTTACAAAAAAGAATAAGTATGTTTATCAGCTATTTAGTACCCTGACAACAAGCTCGTCGCTTAATATGGGCTAGATGGCGCTGTGTAAATGTCAGTGAATTATGATTATTATTATTTTATGAAAAATATACAAAAACCAGACTGCTAAAAAACCTACTGAAAATGAAAAAAGATGCTCTACCATATAGTGCAAACATTATATACTTTTCATGGTATTGCAGGCGGGAGATAAACAAATGAGAACATATATTACAATAATTTCACTACATATACTTATATAATTTCACTATATATAGCTTTTTATTTAGGTATATTTATATAGTTAAGTCTCGACAAATGTGAGCGACTGTATTCGAGAAATTAGACCTGGCGTGTGAGGTATCATTGGGTTTCCAACGACGGGAGAGAAACCTTAGCCTTGAACTTGCATAAAAAATGCAAATATTAGTCATATAATGTTTGCGTCGTAAGTCGTTACTAAGCATATTACGCAGCGCCATCCATCCATTGTCACAAGTTATCTCGACCTTTCAATAACTCTAGGTAATACGCGAGATATCTCGACCTTCATTCAGCTTTGTTAACTTTTTTGTCATCCACACAGATCTCGGACATTATTCAATTTATTTGTTGGACGCTGAAGGACACGCCTGGTTATGTTTGGACTGTAATATTTTACTTCCTTAAAGGCTGAATTACTTAGGTAATTCATTACCCGGTTGATATATAACGGTATGGGTGGGTTTGGGCAAAAGGATGGGGCAGACCTATAAATTACTGAAAGCATAATATATTTCAAAGCAAAGTCTACTTTTCTTGCTAGCTCTCAGTTCCTTAATATTATTAATGTATCTGTCGCAGCTATCTGGTTAAATTAGCTATCTAATTGGACGCCTAGGCCGTTGTTTAAACGTCGGAATTCAATTAAATGGCAGAAGACTTCTAGCCATGTCGTTGACCGCAACGTTTAACCAGATGGCTGAACGTTGATTAGTAATTTAGTTACTTTTATTTGGCACTTTCATGTTTCATAATAATTTTGACTATAGAACATTTAAATTTTCCTTATAATTGAACAAAAACAAGAGATAATCAAACCACAACATGCACTGTTAACATTGTTGGCGCCATATTTATTTTGGTGAATACTAGCTGCTGCTGTGACAAAAGCAGATCTAAGTTTGAATCATTTAGGTGAGCCTTGATCAGTCATTTCTAAAGAACTAACTTTCAATACGCCAAGATGTTAAACGTTGAGTGATTTTAGTTCAAACAATAATCGGCCTTGGCATACAGTTGGATCCGGCGCTTAACGAACGGCCTAGCATCCAAGGATGGCTGCGACATATCCATAACTATAGTATTGCCAGAGTTAGAGATGCAGTAAACTGTCTACTGGTAAGTAAGTTGGAGTAGTGAGGACGTCAGTGTAGGTGTTAACTTCTGAAATAAGTGCTCTACTTAAGCACTTATGTCAATGACGATTTCTTTTTTTTTCAGTCCGGAACACCACCATTCTATAGGCTAGCGAATTATATAAGAGAGATTAAGTTACCCATATTTCGATGGAGTATTGGCTAACGCGTTCGGTTGACGATCATGCATATTATAGAAATATAGCAGTGACCGAAAAATTATCACAAATCCCACCGTACTTCGGAAGCTAGGGCGTTAGTTTGGGCTACTCCATCCTTGGACAGTAGCCATTAACAGCCACCAATCCGCTTTAGTGGGTTACGACCTAATTTCCCCATATCCATGCTTTATGGGAAAGCCTGTGCCCCGCATTGGAACAATTTAGGCTGTTCGATGGATACAAATATCTATTATTACTCAGACCATTTTCATCTGGACAAAGGTTTTTGGCGTATATTAATTAACAGGGCTATAACGTCTATTGTACCCACGCCCTATCAATGAATTTATCGGTCCAATCAAGTGCAGCACTACGATCACTGTGCCCGTTGTCTAATGACCTATGACAATAAGCAATTCCACGCTCTGCTGATCACAATTACGAGTAAGAGACTAAAACCCAAGACACGTCGTTTGTAGTTACTCTATATAAATAAATAAATATCCACTGACATTCACACAGCGCTAGTCCCAAGTCCAAGCGAAACCTGTATTATGGGACTAAACGACGGATAAACAAACTTATATACATTTTTTTTGGAAATACACATATATTAATAGACATGTTCATGTACACAAATTTGTACTGCCCGTGATCGAACCCGGAACCAGGGTGAGTAGTCGACGTCTCAACCGCTACACCAAATGGGCGCGAATAAATATCCACTGGCCCCAAGATAAGCATGAAGGAATAACAAGGATAAATATACTCATACTTTTTTTTGTAAATACATATTATACATAAAACACCCAAACAACACGTCATGTTTATCAGAAATCCCTCAGAAAAGGTAACTCTCCTCAATGCAAACCAGCCCTACTTTAAGAAATGAAAAAGAAAGAAAGAAAAAAAATATCTATTTTGTTTCCAAATATTAAGATTTTTATTTCTTCGACAAAAAATATTTATAATTTTCAATACAATAATGAAAGTTTAAAATGACTCACTCATTCATGAGTAGTATTTTTGTTAAGTGTATCATTCGCAACATTAGTAAGTATAGGTACAAGAAATCTTTGTATTCAGGAAGCCCGGAGGCCTGCGGGCTTCTGGGCGTCTTCATTGGTGTTTGTGTTTGTCTGTCTTATTAAAAATTTAAAAAACCCCCGACACAAACTAAGTAATTTCCCTTAAAAAGTAAAAAATAATAAAAGAAACTTAATTTAAAGTACCTAAGAATCCATTAAAATTCTAAAAAAAACGTCGCGTTGGGGACCGCTTCTAATTATTTCTTTCTTATCTACGATATTTTTCATATCAAGTTCAGTCCCCCAACGCGACGTTTTTTTAGAATTATTAATAGATTCTTAGGTACTTTAACATTAAGTTTCTTATATATTTTTACTTTTTAAAGGGAAATTACTTAAGTTCTTGTGTCGGGGGTTTTTAAATTTTAATTTAATTTTTATTTATATTTTTTATAGTAGGTTAGGTTAAGTTAGATTTTAGTATATTATAATTTACTTACTACAATTTAAGGTCAAGTCGTTCGCTATTTTACTTATTAATTACTAGTTTTTCTTATTATAAATAGGCTAAAGGTCACATTGTTGCTGATTCCAAGTATATTTGCAGTCATTCGGTTACTCTATCCACTTTCACTCCTCACAACTTTTAAACGGCTCAACCGATTTTCATCAAACATGTCTAAGAACACTCGCACATAAGTCACCTTTAATTAAAAAAAAACTAAATTGAAATCACTGCATGCGTTCGGGAGTTATGATGCCACAGACAGACAGACAGACACGTCAAACTTTATACACCCCTCTTTTTGCGTCGGGGGTTAAAATACGTAATATTATGTACCTGGTCGTGAGTTCTTCTCAATTAAAATTAGTTTTTCATATATAGCTCGTTGTTGGTTTATGTTTCAAATAATTTCTCTTTGTGACAACTGGAATTGGAAATATTTTCTAAAACTTAAATGATTTTAATATTTTAATTTTTTAAAGATTATGTTATAATAAGAACTAATATTGGTAATTTGAACATACTTTGAACGTGTAAAACTTCTACGAATTCTCTTTGAACTATGCTCAATTAATACAGTAATTTAATAGGTACTCGTATTATTGACTAAGTTCAAAGTTATTCATTGAATACGACTAGATTATTGAAATTCATTGTGACCTTTCGAAAGCAATTTTATTAATTAACGTTTGTCCAAGAGATGTTGTAATTTCACTAACCCCGGTGTCAAAACCTTCGACCCACGTGAGCTTGACTCAGACAATCAGAGGTTAATCTATCTAGCCTATTAAAGTTGCGGCCATATTTTGTATTAGTCATTCTTTTTTTGGGAGAACCATAAGGCGATTGAAATAGGGCCCCTTATTGTATTAGAGGAAACAATCCCCGATGACTTCGTAGATTGTAGGAATAATCATTCTAGAATGTTTAACAGTATTATACAGTGTTTTAGAGCAGCAAAAAAAGTCTGCTTCAGCCATCAATACTGCAACATATGCTCGGCCCTGCATAGTCACTTCTAAATCCAGAATGATTTGTTGGTAACATTAGTTACCGCATTAATATCTATATTTACTTATTTTATACCTCAAACACAGTATTATTTAAAAGGACATCCGCCATCGACGTGACAAATTATTACATTTCAGCAGAGATATAAGCAAATGAGCCGTCGATTTTATTAGAAAATGAACTTTATTCATGATTCCCAACGCTGTCCAAAGATATTTTTCAGATAGCCAAAGCACGGAAAGATGCGATAAGGACCACGAAAAATGGAGGCAGCTTTTACGCCTTCTTCCGGTAAGGTGTCTTGTAAGAACTTAATTGAATATAGAAACTTTTGAGTTTGGGAAGCAAAGCTTTACATAAAACCATGGATTGTTCATTAATTTCACTCTATCTACATGATAAGTCAGATCATGTATCTAAAACACTGTTACCCAATTCAAAGATAAAGCGAATTTAGTCCTTATTAATAAATAAAAGTAAAAAAATAATTAAAAGGCCGGCAACGCATCTTGTAGCTCCTTTGGTGTTGCAAATGTCCATGGGCGGCAATATTCACTTTCCATCAGGTGATCTGTCTGCTCGTTTGCCCCCTATACTATATAAAAAAATGTAATCGTATGGTCTGATTGATTGAATAAAAAAACGTGTCGTTAAAATATAATAAATGATACGGAAGTGCGTCGAAAGGAAGCAAAGCACACCGGATAACACTCGTACATGGGGCCCAACTGTGACGGGGGGGCTCTGTGCCCAATGCGATGACAATCACATCACTACATAGTATAAAACAAAGTCGCTTTCTCTGTCCCTATATCCCTGTGTATGCTCAAATCTTTAAACTATGCAACGAATTTAGATGCATTTTTTTTTAATAGATAGAATGATTGAAGAGCAAGGTTTATATATGTATGATAACATCCATTATTAATAGTGAAGAAATACTGAAGGTTTGTAATGTGATATTTTTCCGCTTTCATTGCAAACGCAAGCTGAACCCTACGAGTTTTATCAAAATAATGTTTTTACAACGTTCACAGTTTTCTGTAGTGTATTTAATATCAGCATTGCACCCGTGCAAAGCCGAGGCGGGTCGCTAGTATAATATAAATATAATATTAGTTGCAATATCTCTATTGTATAATGCATAAATTATGTTTGTGTCTTTCTTTATCTCAGTTGTAAGCACA
The DNA here is from genome assembly GCA_019425675.1 of Leucinodes orbonalis. Classification (NCBI taxonomy): domain Eukaryota; kingdom Metazoa; phylum Arthropoda; class Insecta; order Lepidoptera; family Crambidae; genus Leucinodes; species Leucinodes orbonalis. The sequence goes on from PQWD01010935.1 coordinate 28,702, forward strand.
GTAATGTGAAATCAAAATGGGTAATTACCAAAGTAGACTTGCCCACCGAATATTTTCTGGTATCAAAATTTAGAATGATAGTTCGTGTTATTGTTTGTTTCTCTTTCTTGAACGAACGGTTAGACCGATTTTGTTGATATTTCATATATAGCCTTCTAATCCCAGATATTGCCTATTTAACTCTTCTGTCCTAAGGAGGTGTAGAATATTTATGTCCTTTTTTATAGTTCAAACTAGATTATACGCTTCGAAATTTTTACACAATATCTATATTCAACCCCTTTGAATCCTATATTTATCTCCTTGAACTTGTCTAGGTTAACGGGATGTACTTAGGCTGTTTAGTTAATAGGAAGTGCCCCATGAATTCAGATCGCTATGATAGAGTTGACGTTTTCTTTCGATTACTTATTTTCTTCCGTTTTTTTTTGTAGAGCTTCAATGCAATCCAATTATTTATTTCTAGCCCATATAAAACGTCAGTAACAATTTCCTTACAAACCTAATGTTAGTTAATACATTAACAATTTTTATTTATTTATATTCATGTGGATAGTCAACCCATCTTGAGTAGAGGTGATCCCCATCGGTCAACAAAGACCTTGAGAATAGTTTTGGTGCTGCCGCGTAAGCGGGCTAGTGCTGCAGAGTAATGCACACAGAATCGTTTATTAAATGTATATGCAATTAATGTACTTGTTTTTATGTGGATAACAATATGATATCAAATACAACCTACAAAATCCGACAACTGCAAGGCACATATCTCCCATACAACACGGATTCGTGGAAATTGAGCAGCATAACGGTTGTTAACCAGCTGCCATCCTCAAAAAGAAGCCGTGACCAACTGCATAAGGTGCCTTTGGAAGCACGGGGGGACTCGAACTGAACCCTCGTGCTAAAAAGAGTTACATAACTCAGGGTACTGATTGATTAATACTTATCCACTGGTCTGAATTATTGTTTGTAATTACTTTAGATTTAAAATCATTAGATTAAAAGGCATCCCGCCTTTTTACCCCATTCACATTTAATATTCTCATTTTCATAGACAGCGTATTTTAAAACATAACATTTTTGACAACTTACATAGGTATTGTCTGCCTTTATTGTCTGTCTTATATTTTATTGGTTGAACATTGAGTTACGTGCGAAATAATTAAAATATCAACGCGTCGCATCTTCAAACTAGATCGCATTTAGAGCAATATGTAGGTTGCTCAATTACTACGCACGGACTCTAGGTCGTTACAATATGAAGTGTAATTGTTGAAGATATTTTAGTTCAGTAAGTTCTAGAGAATTATTAATAAAGATTTACGTATACATAATCTCAAGCGTATCACCAAGAGCGTTGGTGGCTCAATGGGTGTGGACTGTCGCCTTCCTACAAGGAGGGCTGAGGTTCAAATCCCGACACGTACCAATGTGTTTTCGAATTTTCGAAAATATATGTACATTATCCGACGCTCTTACGGTGAAGGAAAACATCGTGAGGAAACCATCATGCACGCCTGCGAAGAGATTCGAAGGTTGTGTGTGAAGTCGTCCAATCCGCACTGGGCCCGCGTGGACGACTAAGGCCTAATCACCCTATACCTACCCGGCTCGTGCCCCTCGGTGGGGACGTTTCATGAGCTGATGATGATGACTCTTAAGCGTCTCAACTCCCTGTACTGCATAGGCCTTCCCGCATATAGTAGATAGTAGGAGATATTAAAGACTCTCTCTCTTGAACCTGTGACAGCCAACTGCTGGACAAAGTTCTCCCCTATTTTGCGCCAGATATACCGGGCCACCGCTTTCCTCATCCAGCCTCCACCTGCGACCTTTCGCAAGTCGTCGGCCCATCGGGCATTCGAGCATTGCGGAATCGCCAACGTGAACACCTAGACTATGTTAAAGACTACTATCCTAAAATTGAGCAGGCGACTGACACCTTACCTTGCCCTCCGTCAGAAGGAATCTTCCTTTTCAGACAACCTTTATGTATAGGTACAAATCCTCTAAGAACGTTATGGGGCACAAACACGCCAAAAACCTTTCTAATCTGAATCGTAATTTAAACTTTCATACTACAGACCCTGTCCACAGCTGGACAAGGGCTCTCTAATAATCACTTGACTGCGAACTCACTTATGAACAAATTTGTCTCAAAAAGTGCACTATTATAAAAACGTAATAGAAAAATAGACATAACAGCATTTATTTCGATTCTAGAATGATACATTTTTAACAACATTTCATAAAAAAAACGTTTTATAAAATTTTGTGAATAGGATCGCGGCCACCATTTTACGTCATATTTTACAAGGATCCGTTTGGTACTTAATGTAAGTTAATAAGCAAATCTTTACTTTGTTCATATGTATAAATGAGTATAATAACTTATTGAACTACATTTCCTTTGAAATAGCCTTTAAAGTACCTATCGGAAACCGGAGATCATGTATGAAAATAATAATGAGAGTGGTAGAAGCCATTCAAGAATGTATGGATAGCTCGTGGAAAAAAAGTGGTCTCTTACTTATTGGCCCTACGGAAAGTGGGCCTGATTGTTGTTTGTTTTGTGTATCTATAAATAATTATAAAAATAACTTAAATAGCATTGAAAATACCTAAGTGTCTATTTACAAGTGGTAATCTAACATAATGAATTATATAGTAGCAGTGACGTAAAAAGTTGTATTAAACAATTAAGAGTTTTGAAAAGAGTCAATGAGTTAGAACAATATACGAATACTTTAACCCAGGAAGTTTCTTTTAAAAAATATCATATTCAAAAGCGTACAGAGTTATAATTAAATAGAAAATAAAATATTTTATTACTAATATGTGATTAACTTTAAAAAGGTCGCTATTTATCACATTGTTGTGCTTATTTTGCTATGTTTCGTTTTAAGCCATGTTACGACTATATTTCAACTTAAACTACAGGTTATGTGTTTATACATGTTATGTATGTTATTATACAAGTTAACTTCATTTACAAACGTACCTGTCACTTAAAATAAATTAAAATCGATACATACCCCATACGTTGACCTGGGAAACTCGTCTTCTCCCAAATATTATGATAGGCAACTTGAATACAAATGAACACCTTCATTACTCAAATGCATATACAGTTCACCACTCTCCACTTCCCTGTTACATTTCTTATATCCAAATCATCATATATTTCTTTCGTACATGTAACTGTTAAATTCTGATCGGTAGTGTTGCTTACTTCAATTGCGGATGCAAAAGTGTAAGACTAGCAAGAGCGGTAATAGTCGCTCCATTTTCAAAAAATCACATTTCACTTTTCTTTTTTTTTAATATTTTTTTTATTAATATGTGTTCTGTTGTTTGATGTATTGGTATAGCACGTTTGTATTGTCGCAGTACGCGTAAATATTGCGGCAAAATGACGGTCGCGCAGTTATGCGGCGCGCGCGCATCTGACTCACGCCGCGGTTTGTTATCGCGTTTGACCCTACACTTAAGTACTTTCAGACCTCTCAAACGCGAGTGCTTTTATTCCGATCAGTTGATCTGATTGTTTCCGCTTTGATTATTTGCTTTGACGACCCATTTGTGTAATGGTTGAGACGTCAGGTCATACACCAAGGGTGCGGGTTCGATCCCCGGGCAATACAAACATTTGTTTGCATGAATAACAGTCTGTATGTGTTGGACTGGGTTTTCTATGTAATAAGTATTATATCCGATGTTTAGTTCCTTTATAACAGGCTAAATAGATAGATAGATAATTTCTTTATTTGTATCAGACACACAATCGAAAACTAAGTAAGCACATGGTTGTTACTAATACAAATAAAATCAAAAGGAAACTAATATTACACAATTATGAAAAACAAATATACAAAATATACATATACATAATATATAAAAAAAACACATTTCAAATATATGCGCCATGTGTGTCGCAGCGATACAAAATGGCCACAGCTCAGCATTTGTTTGCCGACAGCAAACCGCTGATTTTCAACTATGACCAGCCGAGGACTTTTAGCCGAGCTTTAAAAATGGCAATCGTGATTACATTATTTTGGTATTAGAATACAATTAATTAATAAATTAAAAAAAAATAATTAAATGCTTAGTTTGGGACTTGTTTGCTGTGTGTATGTCAGTAGATATTTATTTATTATTATTTTTAGTTTCGGTGGCTCAATGGTATGAACTGGGAGGGCGCAGGTTCAAATCCTGCTTCGTATCCGACGCTCTTACGGTGAAGGAAAACGTCGAGAGGAAAGCTGCGCACGCCTGCCAAGAGATTAAAAGGTTGGCGTGAAGTCGGCCAATCCGCACTGGGCCCACGTGAACGACTAGTCCTATACATCCGGGCACAGGTAGGCTCGTGCCCCTCGGTGCGACGTTTAATGAGCTGATGATGATGGAAATTAATATTAATTTAGTACCATTGATCATAAAATCACCACCAAATCACACTCACACGGCAAAACAACACGGATGCTATATCACGCCACTTGAGATTGTTGAGCCGGGCCGCACTCTTATTAAACTATTTTTTCCTCAATATTTATTTTCAATCGTTGCTGACAAGCCAAAAGACCTTCATTTAGACTTTAGGGTGCCTACATTCCACGTACCTAAGTTAGCGTCCAAACGTTTCTTCGACTCGGCAATAGCGCATTCAAACCCGCTTATTGTCTCCTCTGCTGATTATGCAAACAGCAACTAA